>OY986437.1:261070007-261382507 GCA_963920525.1 Dichetophora obliterata
AATAAAATAAAATAAAATAAAATAAAATAAAATAAAATAAAATAAAATAAAATAAATAAAATAAAATAAAATAAAATAAAATAAAATAAAATAATAAAATAAAATAAAATAAAATAAAATAAAATAAAATAAAATAAAATAAAATAAAATAAAATAAAATAAAATAAAATAAAATAAAATAAAATAAAATAAAATAAAATAAAATAAAATAAAATAAAATAAAATAAAATAAAATAAAATAAAATAAAATAAAATAAAATAAAATAAAATAAAATAAAATAAAATAAAATAAAATAAAATAAAATAAAATAAAATAAAATAAAATAAAATAAAATAAAATAAAATAAAATAAAAATAAAATAAAATAAAATAAAATAAAATAAAATAAAATAAAATATAAATAAAATAAAATAAAATAAAATAAAATAAAATAAAATAAAATAAAATAAAATAAAATAAAATAAAATAAAATAAAATAAAATAAAATAAAATAAAATAAAATAAAATAAAATAAAATAAAATAAAATAAAATAAAATAAAATAAAATAAAATAAAATAAAATAAAATAAAATAAAATAAAATAAAATAAAATAAAATAAAATAAAATAAAATAAAATAAAATAAAATAAAATAAAATAAAATAAAATAAAATAAAATAAAATAAAATAAAATAAAATAAAATAAAATAAAATAAAATAAAATAAAATAAAATAAAATAAAATAAAATAAAATAAAATAAAATAAAAATAAAATAAAATAAAATAAAATAAAATAAAATAAAATAAAATAAAATAAAATAAAATAAAATAAAATAAAATAAAATAAAATAAAATAAAATAAAATAAAATAAAATAAAATAAAATAAAATAAAATAAAATAAAATAAAATAAAATAAAATAAAATAAAATAAAATAAAATAAAATAAAATAAAATAAAATAAAATAAAATAAAATAAAATAAAATAAAATAAAATAAAATAAAATAAAATAAAATAAAATAAAATAAAATAAAATAAAATAAAATAAAATAAAATAAAATAAAATAAAATAAAATAAAATAAAATAAAATAAAATAAAATAAAATAAAATAAAATAAATATAAAATAAAATAAAATAAAATAAAATAAAATAAAATAAAATAAAATAAAATAAAATAAATAAAATAAAATAAAATAAAATAAAATAAAATAAAATAAAATAAAATAAAATAAAATAAAATAAAATAAAATAAAATAAAATAAAATAAAATAAAATAAAATAAAATAAAATAAAATAAAATAAAATAAAATAAAATAAAATAAAATAAAATAAAATAAAATAAAATAAAATAAAATAAAATAAAATAAAATAAAATAAAATAAAATAAAATAAAATAAAATAAAATAAAATAAAATAAAATAAAATAAATAAAATAAAATAAAATAAAATAAAATAAAATAAATAAAATAAAATAAAATAAAATAAAATAAAATAAAATAAAATAAAATAAAATAAAATAAAATAAAATAAAATAAAATAAAATAAAATAAAATAAAATAAAATAAAATAAAATAAAATAAAATAAAATAAAATAAAATAAAATAAAATAAAATAAAATAAAATAAAATAAAATAAAATAAAATAAAATAAAATAAAATAAAATAAAATAAAATAAAATATAAATAAAATAAAATAAAATAAAATAAAATAAAATAAAATAAAATAAAATAAAATAAAATAAAATAAAATAAAATAAAATAAAATAAAATAAAATAAAAATAAAATAAAATAAAATAAAATAAAATAAAATAAAATAAAATAAAATAAAATAAAATAAAATAAAATAAAATAAAATAAAATAAAATAAAATAAAATAAAATAAAATAAAATAAAATAAAAATAAAATAAAATAAAATAAAATAAAATAAAATAAAATAAAATAAAATAAAATAAAATAAAATAAAATAAAATAAAATAAAATAAAATAAAATAAAATAAAATAAAATAAAATAAAATAAAATAAAATAAATAAATAAAATAAAATAAAATAAAATAAAATAAAATAAAATAAAATAAAATAAAATAAAATAAAATAAAATAAAATAAAATAAAATAAAATAAAATAAAATAAAATAAAATAAAATAAAATAAAATAAAATAAAATAAAATAAAATAAAATAAAATAAAATAAAATAAAATAAAATAAAATAAAATAAAATAAAATAAAATAAAATAAAATAAAATAAAATAAAATAAAATAAAATAAAATAAAATAAAATAAAATAAAATAAAATAAAATAAAATAAAATAAAATAAAATAAAATAAAATAAAATAAAATAAAATAAAATAAATAAAAATAAAATAAAATAAAATAAAATAAAATAAAATAAAATAAAATAAAATAAAATAAAATAAAATAAAATAAAATAAAATAAAATAAAATAAAATAAAATAAAATAAAATAAAATAAAATAAAATAAAATAAAATAAAATAAAATAAAATAAAATAAAATAAAATAAAATAAAATAAAATAAAATAAAATAAAATAAAATAAAATAAAATAAAATAAAATAAAATAAAATAAAATAAAATAAAATAAAATAAAATAAAATAAAATAAAATAAAATAAAATAAAATAAAATAAAATAAAATAAAATAAAATAAAATAAAATAAAATAAAATAAAATAAAATAAAATAAAATAAAATAAAATAAAATAAAATAAAATAAAATAAAATAAAATAAAATAAAATAAAATAAAATAAAATAAAATAAAATAAAATAAAATAAAATAAAATAAAATAAAATAAAATAAAATAAAATAAAATAAAATAAAATAAAATAAAATAAAATAAAATAAAATAAAATAAAATAAAATAAAATAAAATAAAATAAAATAAAATAAAATAAAATAAAATAAAATAAAATAAAATAAAATAAAATAAAATAAAATAAAATAAAATAAAATAAAATAAAATAAAATAAAATAAAATAAAATAAAATAAAATAAAATAAAATAAAATAAAATAAAATAAAATAAAATAAAATAAAATAAATAAAATAAAATAAAATAAAATAAAATAAAATAAAATAAAATAAAATAAAATAAAATAAAATAAAATAAATAAAATAAAATAAAATAAAATAAAATAAAATAAAATAAAATAAAATAAAATAAAATAAAATAAAATAAAATAAAATAAAATAAAATAAAATAAAATAAAATAAAATAAAATAAAATAAAATAAAATAAAATAAAATAAAATAAAATAAAATAAAATAAAATAAAATAAAATAAAATAAAATAAAATAAAATAAAATAAAATAAAATAAAATAAAATAAAATAAAATAAAATAAAATAAAATAAAATAAAATAAAATAAAATAAAATAAAATAAAATAAAATAAAATAAAATAAAATAAAATAAAATAAAATAAAATAAAATAAAATAAAATAAAATAAAATAAAATAAAATAAAATAAAATAAAATAAAATAAAATAAAATAAAATAAAATAAAATAAAATAAAATAAAATAAAATAAAATAAAATAAAATAAAATAAAATAAAATAAAATAAAATAAAATAAAATAAAATAAAATAAAATAAAATAAAATAAAATAAAATAAAATAAAATAAAATAAAATAAAATAAAATAAAATAAAATAAAATAAAATAAAATAAATAAAATAAAATAAAATAAAATAAAATAAAATAAAATAAAATAAAATAAAATAAAATAAAATAAAATAAATAAAATAAAATAAAATAAAATAAAATAAAATAAAATAAAATAAAATAAAATAAAATAAAATAAAATAAAATAAAATAAAATAAAATAAAATAAAATAAAATAAAATAAAATAAAATAAAATAAAATAAAATAAAATAAAATAAAATAAAATAAAATAAAATAAAATAAAATAAAATAAAATAAAATAAAATAAAATAAAATAAAATAAAATAAAATAAAATAAAATAAAATAAAATAAAATAAAATAAAATAAAATAAAATAAAATAAAATAAAATAAAATAAAATAAAATAAAATAAAATAAAATAAAATAAAATAAAATAAAATAAAATAAAATAAAATAAAATAAAATAAAATAAAATAAAATAAAATAAAATAAAATAAAATAAAATAAAATAAAATAAAATAAAATAAAATAAAATAAAATAAAATAAAATAAAATAAAATAAAATAAAATAAAATAAAATAAAATAAAATAAAATAAAATAAAATAAAATAAAATAAAATAAAATAAAATAAAATAAAATAAAATAAAATAAAATAAAATAAAATAAAATAAAATAAAATAAAATAAAATAAAATAAAATAAAATAAAATAAAATAAAATAAAATAAAATAAAATAAAATAAAATAAAATAAAATAAAATAAAATAAAATAAAATAAAATAAAATAAAATAAAATAAAATAAAATAAAATAAAATAAAATAAAATAAAATAAAATAAAATAAAATAAAATAAAATAAAATAAAATAAAATAAAATAAAATAAAATAAAATAAAATAAAATAAAATAAAATAAAATAAAATAAAATAAAATAAAATAAAATAAAATAAAATAAAATAAAATAAAATAAAATAAAATAAAATAAAATAAAATAAAATAAAATAAAATAAAATAAAATAAAATAAAATAAAATAAAATAAAATAAAATAAAATAAAATAAAATAAAATAAAATAAAATAAAATAAAATAAAATAAAATAAAATAAAATAAAATAAAATAAAATAAAATAAAATAAAATAAAATAAAATAAAATAAAATAAAATAAAATAAAATAAAATAAAATAAAATAAAATAAAATAAAATAAAATAAAATAAAATAAAATAAAATAAAATAAAATAAAATAAAATAAAATAAAATAAAATAAAATAAAATAAAATAAAATAAAATAAAATAAAATAAAATAAAATAAAATAAAATAAAATAAAATAAAATAAAATAAAATAAAATAAAATAAAATAAAATAAAATAAAATAAAATAAAATAAAATAAAATAAAATAAAATAAAATAAAATAAAATAAAATAAAATAAAATAAAATAAAATAAAATAAAATAAAATAAAATAAAATAAAATAAAATAAAATAAAATAAAATAAAATAAAATAAAATAAAATAAAATAAAATAAAATAAAATAAAATAAAATAAAATAAAATAAAATAAAATAAAATAAAATAAAATAAAATAAAATAAAATAAAATAAAATAAAATAAAATAAAATAAAATAAAATAAAATAAAATAAAATAAAATAAAATAAAATAAAATAAAATAAAATAAAATAAAATAAAATAAAATAAAATAAAATAAAATAAAATAAAATAAAATAAAATAAAATAAAATAAAATAAAATAAAATAAAATAAAATAAAATAAAATAAAATAAAATAAAATAAAATAAAATATAATAAAATAAAATAAAATAAAATAAAATAAAATAAAATAAAATAAAATAAAATAAAATAAAATAAAATAAAATAAAATAAAATAAAATAAAATAAAATAAAATAAAATAAAATAAAATAAAATAAAATAAAATAAAATAAAATAAAATAAAATAAAATAAAATAAAATAAAATAAAATAAAATAAAATAAAATAAAATAAAATAAAATAAAATAAAATAAAATAAAATAAAATAAAATAAAATAAAATAAAATAAAATAAAATAAAATAAAATAAAATAAAATAAAATAAAATAAAATAAAATAAAATAAAATAAAATAAAATAAAATAAAATAAAATAAAATAAAATAAAATAAAATAAAATAAAATAAAATAAAATAAAATAAAATAAAATAAAATAAAATAAAATAAAATAAAATAAAATAAAATAAAATAAAATAAAATAAAATAAAATAAAATAAAATGAAATAAAATAAAATAAAATAAAATAAAATAAAATAAAATAAAATAAAATAAAATAAAATAAAATAAAATAAAATAAAATAAAATAAAATGGTGGTACTTTATTTTTTCTCTGTTTTGCTGCTTGTTATGTTTTTCTTAAATAATTAACTGCACACTCCGAAATCAATTTTTTTTACGATGGTTTGTTTTTGGATTTTTATTTTTTCTTTATTTTTATTGAAAACATTATTTAAACATATCATAAAATTTAGCCTGCATGTTTTGCAGCCTATGTCAATATGTCACTTGCAACACACAGTTCCTACATCCTGTGCATATCCTTTGTTGTTCTTGATGTGTTTGTAATTGCTAATATTTTTCTTATTTTTTTTGTTTTGCTTTCTTTTCATATTTATCAAGAGAATTTCCGAAAGTGTAAAGAAAGGAAAATATTTTGGTTTGTGGGTCAAAAGTTAAGTGCAAGCGTTTCCAGAGTCATGGAGCTGTAATAATTTATGTTTGCAGTTTAAATGCTGTTGTGTTTATTGTTGTTGTTAGTGTAGTTTTAGCTATTGTTCTTATTGTGGTTGTGGTTGTTTTTGTTGTGTTGCTTTGATTCGTTTAGTTTTTATTGTTTAAAGAAGTGCCAACATTAATGTTTTCTACAAATTTATCAAGTTTTTGAGCTGTTGACATGTTGTGTGCATGGTTTTTGTTGCTATTCCTTGTTTCTGCTGTCTCATGTGGGAAAATTTGGCAAAAGCTTAAATGTGGAGCTATATTTTGAACTAAATATTAAGGTTCATATACATATAATATATAAGTTTTCTTTTAAGAAAATTTATAAGAAATACACAATTTCATAGAAAAGTTTTATTATAAAACAAAAACTTATAACAACAATACTTTTATGTATATATTAAGATAGCATTGATTATATCTTAGCCGATGTACAAACATTATCATAATAATTTAAATTGTGTTTTTGTAATATGAATTTATTTCGCATATTTTGCCAACTGTAAAATGAACTCTACTCTTAGCTTTATTTAAAGGTTATTTGGTTTGACTTTTTACATTATTATGCATTTTGACCGCCATTTTAGCGCTTATACGAGTATTTTTCATAATTTGTAGCATCAGAATTCACCTTTATTTTGTATGCATTGTTTTTGATTTAATTTAATGTGATTATTGGTTATCGATAGCTTCATATAACAATTAAATAGCTGCTTAACGCATTTTAATTAATAAAGTTTTATATATTTTATTGTGTGTCATGAATAACATACAAATATTATTAAATATCTGCATAAATGAAAAATGGCAATGTTGAAAATATATTAAAATACATATTTATTGACATATATTTAAACGTACTTAAAATTGTTGACGACACGAAATGCATGTATTTGTAGGCAATATTTGTTATTTATTAAATTATTAACTAGCAAACACATAAAAAATAAAAAAATATGCTTCAATATCTAAATACGTATGTTAGAGATCATTTCACAAGCTCGCACGTTGTGATAGTTTATCTTCCAAAAATGCCGTTTAAAATTTTGATTTAACTATGCAATAAAATGGTATGAAAAATAAACAAACATTATTTTCGATTATGTTAAATAATAAAAGTTAAAACAATACTTCGATATAAAAAAATATTTAAAATCGTCGTAGATATTATTTGTCTAAATGTTTTGCGTTAATTTTGAGTGCTCATTTGAATAAATTATAAATTAATATTGGAAATTCATAGACAAATATCACATTAAAAGGTCATAATTTTTGAAAGCATATAATTATACCATTGGTTTGTATACCAAAATAAGCGGCCGCATTCTTTATATATTTCAAACGCTTTCCAACTGTAGCTACACACTAACATAGCTACACTATAACATCCCAGTTGGAAAAAGAGCCCTGCTGTATATCTGCCGGCAACATGCATCGGAAGGACAGGAGACATGCTCGCCTCTATACCCTCTTATATCTAATTGTATAGGCATGTCCTAGGCCGGCATGTCTGCCAAATGAACTGCCTGAGCAGCTATGCAGAATGCATCTCATGGTATGAATGCAGAAGTGATACATGTTTGCCAAACAAACTGCCCTAGCAGTAACGCTGCATGCATCTCACGGCATTAATGCTGCATTCATACCATGAGATGCATGCTGCATTGCTGCTACGGCAGTTCATTTGGCAGACATGCCTTCCTAGGCCATGCTTATATAAAAAAGATGTAAGTGGGTATGGAGGCGAGCATGTCTGCTGAAACTCTAACCTATGTTGCCGGGAGTTGAAAAATTATCATTATCCGGAGACTTGAACCTCGCCGCGTGTGTGTAAGTGCATTGGCTTATCCACTCGACCAACGCTTAATTTGGTTCATTAAGAATAAACGTACGAGCATAGAGTAAAAAAATTAACTCGTTCGCTAGGTTATTATAAGCAATTAATGCAAAAAAGTAAAACGAAATCATTAAAAAAACAAGGAAAACTAAAAAAAAATTTGGTCTCTGTTGTGATTTGAACCCACTACTCAAGATTTCAAAAAAACATGAATAAAAACTAAAGCCTTAGCCAACTGAGACGTCCGCACTGTTATGATTTTGTTATATCAATTACAATATACATTTTAATATACATAACAACATTGTTGCTATCAAAAGTGCTTCGACGAAAACATAAATAGGGTATTCACAAGGTGTGCTATCATGTCATAATGTCATATCGTCCTAAGATTTTACACAAGTTTAAACATTTTATTGTTGCCTTCCATATAAAAAAGTACTAATATATAAAAACTCTGAAAGCTATGTTTATTGAAGTGTCGTAATCAAACAGCTGTTTCTTATTTGCATTTACTTATCTTGTAAATTTTAGTTGTAAACTTTTAGGACAATATGAGAATATAACATGATAGCTCACCTTGTGAATACTCTAAAAGTGTCGGTGAATTACAACTCTCATGAAAATATTGCAGTAAAATTAACCGGAATTTTGCATAAGCAAACATGATACTTTTGCTTATGCATCTGACTTAGAAATAAAGAGGAAGTTTTTAAAATTTCAAAAAGTAGACTTCAACACTTGACATTAAGATTACAAACTTCCACATTTCTTCTTTTGGCAGGCCTGCTTTGTTTTTCATCTGGGATAGCCAGCATTTGTTGGTTGTTAATTTTGTGCTAATTTGTTGCGATTTTTTGTTTTATTTAGTGTATTTAGCGCTTTTTGTGTGCTTATTAAAAAAAATTAAAAATGCAAACAAATAGGTTTTCATAATATTAAAAAACCTGTAGGCGCAGTTTAAAAGTATACTATATAGACAAAATTAATGTTATGAATAAAATTTGGTTCATAAACGTTGTTGATGGGAGATAATTTCGGAGTCGAAACGAATTTTGAATGTGTCTTTCGAATACTTATCGCCTCATTTTGCATATCGAAAACGCAAACCAATGACAAGTAAGTAAGTCACGAGAAGCAATACTTTTTCTATTGCTTCTCGTGTCTTGCTTGTCGTTGGTTTGCGTTTTCGATATACAAAATGAGGTGGTTAATGATGTTTAACATGCTGTTAAAAAATTAAAAATTTATGGAATGTTTCACGAAACATATTAGATTATAGGTCACATCAAATTTAAAACAAAAAAAAGGTAGGTTTATTTGTATACTTTTATGTAACTTTCTCAAAATTCATTCCCAGCAAAATTTTTTATACAAATGGGAAACTTTTACAAATAGGTAAGAAAATTAAAAAGAAATAGCCAAAATTTCTTCAGCGATTGCTGGCGATGCATTGAGTGATGTATTCAGATTAAAAAAATTGATTTCTTAGACCATGTGGCTTATCACGCAGTAAGCCCTTCCATTATAAATAATTGATTTAATGTTTTAGATATTTTCCGAGGGATTTTTTCAACCCCCAACATAATCCAATCTTCCTACTGCCAACATCAAAATGCAACAAAAATCGAGTAAAGGGATTTTTTATGTGGGATTTTTTACACCCCAACACCTCCGAGAAAATCGCGAGAAAATCGGGGAAAAGGGATATATTCCGTGGGATTTTTTAAGCCCCCACCCTAACCACAAAAACATTTCTATTCCATGGAATGCTTTTTTAAGTTCTCCTGGAAACCACCTACTAGAATCCTTTCAATGAAGAGCTCAAAAAATCTTGCATTAAACAAAATTCTCGAAGCACTTCTAGAGAAGACTAAGGAAAGCACTCCTTCCAATGACATGCTTATGCTAAAAGAATGCCTTACTTACTTACTTAGTTGGCGCTACAACCGTATGTCGGTCTTGGCCTCATCTAAGAATTTGCGCCAGCCATTTCTGTCTTTCGCTTGCTGGCGCCAGTTGGAAATTCCAAGCTTCGTCAGGTTGTCCTCTACTTGGTCTTTCCAACGAAGATGCGGTCGTCCTCTTCTGCGTTGACCGCCGCTGGGTACCGAATCGAATGTTTTCTTCACTGGAGCATCATCTTTCATGCGCTGAACATGACCAAGCCAGCGAAGCCGCTCGATTTTAATGCGCTTGACTATGTCGATGTCAGCGTACAGCTCATACAGTTCATCATTCCACCGTATTCGGTACTCGCCATTGACGCAGATTGGTCCGTAGATCTTACGAAGAATCTTTCTCTCGAATGCTCCTAAAGTCTTTTCATCTAAACTGCTCAGCGTCCAGGTTTGTGATGCGTAAAGTAGGACGGGCATGATGAGCGATTTATAGAGCGTGATTTTCGTTCGTCGAGAGAGGGCTCTGCTTCTCAATTGCCTACTGAGCCCAAAGTAACACCTGTTGGCAAGAGTTATTCTTCGTTTGATCTCAATGCTGATGTCGTTGGTAGAATTAATGCTGGATCCCAGATAAACGAAGTTCTTCACAACCTCGAAGGAGGTATTGTCAACGGTAACGTGGGTTCCAAGACGCTGGGACTGTTTGTTTGTTGACACTAAGTATTTCGTCTTGTCTGCATTCACTGACAGACCCATTCGACTTGACTCTCTTTCTAATCTGGAAAATGCTGCACTGACTTCGCGCGTATTATGGCCAATGATATCTATGTCATCAGCATACGCAAGCAGCATAACACTCTTGTAGAATATTGTGCCACTACGTCTCAGATCAGCAGCTCGGATGATCTTTTCCATCATTAGGTTGAAAAAGTCGCACGATAAGGAATCACCTTGTCTGAAACCTCGTTTGGTAATAAATGGTGGGGAGAGGTCCTTCCCGATTTTAACTGCACTGCTGGTGTTGCTCAGTGTCATCCTGCAAAGTCGTATTAGTTTTGCAGGAATACCAAATTCAGACATGGTGGAGTACAGGTGCTTCCTTATTGGGCTGTCGAAGGCGGCTTTGTAGTCGACAAAAAGATGGTGGGTGTCGACTTGTTTTTCTTGAGTCTTCTCCAAGATTTGTCGTAGCGTGAAAATCTGGTCGATGGTGGACTTTCCAGGTCTGAAGCCACACTGATAAGGTCCGATCAGTTCGTTTACAATGGGCTTCAATCTTTCACATAAGACGCTCGACAGGACCTTATATGCGATATTAAGAAGGCTTATCCCACGGTAATTGGCACAGATAGTGGGATCGCCTTTCTTGTGGATTGGGCAGAGCACACTGAGATTCCAATCGTTCGGAATGCATTCTTCCGACCATATTCTGCATAGAAGCTCGTGAATGCATTTAAGTAGAGCTTCGCCTCCGTTCTTAAACAACTCAGCAGGTAAGCCATCAGCTCCCGCGGCTTTGTTATTTTTAAGCCGAGCTATAGCTGTCAGAACTTCATCATAGTCGGGCAGCGGAACCTCAACGCTGTCATCCAAAATTGGGGTTTCCGGAATATCATCTCTATTGGCGGGATTGTTGTCAGCGTCGCCATTTAGAAGCTTAGAGAAGTGTTCCCTCCATAACGTCAGTGTACTCTGGACATCTGTCACTAGATTCCCGTTTTCATCCTTGCAGGAAGAGGCCCCGGTTTTAAAACCATCGGCAAGGCGTCTTATTTTTTCGAAAAATTTTCGGGCCTCATTCCTGTCACCATACATCTCAATCTTCTCCTGCTCGCGCTTTTCTGCCTCTCTTTTTTTCCGCCTGAAAATATGTCTCTCTTCCCTCCTCTTTTCTTTGTATCGCTCCTTAGCAGCACGCGTTACAACCGACTGCAGGGTGGCTTTGTAGGCGGCGTCTTTCTCTGCAGTGGCGTCGCGACACTCCTGGTCGTACCACTGGTTTCGGCTAGGGCGTTGGTAGCCAATCACCTCTTCAGCAGCCGCACGCATGGAGTTGGAAATGTGAGTCCACTGCGCGCATATATCATCGATTGGAGGAGTGCTTTGAAGCAGGAGTGAGAGTCGAGTGGCGAAAGCATCGGCTGTCTGTTTTGATTGCAGCTTATCGACGTCTAGCTTTCTCTGTGTAGGGTTGCGTGTATTCTTAGCTGCGCATAGACGTGTACGGATCTTGGCTGCAACAAGATAGTGATCCGAGTCAATGTTTGCACCACGGATCGTGCGTACATCCAATACACTGGAAGAGTGCCTTCCGTCGATCAAAACGTGATCAATTTGATTTTTTGTTTTTTGATCAGGGGACATCCAGGTGGCTTTATGAATATTGAGATGCTTGAATCTAGTGCTACTTACGACCATGTTTCGTGCTGCGGCGAAGTCAATCAGCCTCATTCCGTTATCGGAGGTGTTGTCGTGGAGGCTGAACTTTCCGACTGTTGGACCAAAAATATTTTCCTTGCCCACCTTAGCGTTGAAGTCACCAAGCACGATTTTTACGTCGTGACGGGGGCAGCGCTCGTAAGCATTTTCAAGGCGCTCGTAGAAAATTTCCTTGATCTCATCGTCCTTGTCTTCTGTCGGAGCGTGCGCACATATTAGGCTTATATTGAAAAATCTAACCTTGATGCGGATTATGGCAAGTCGTTCGTTCACAGGTGTGAATCGCAGGACGTGGGGCCGTAGTCTCTTGCCAACTACAAATCCGCATCCAAACTCGTGCTGCTCCGCATGGCCGCTGTAGTAGATATCACAGGGTGCATGCCGAATGCAACCCTGTCCCTTCCATCGCATTTCTTGGATAGCAGTGATATCAGCTTTGTATCTTTCCAAGACATCAGTCAGTTGGATAGAGGCACCTTCCCAATTAAGGGTTCGGACATTCCAGGTGCATATCCGTAAATCATTATCAGTTTTTCGTTTGCGGTAGTCGTCATCAGATTTGGGGATCAATTTTCTTCTATTCTTGTTTGTTTTCATTGAAATTGGTTTTTACGGGTGGGCTTCAAACCCGACGCACAACCTATTTTAAGCCTAGGGAGGCCCGCCGCTCAGATTAGCCGCCAAACTAACGGTTGTCAGTTTTGACGTTGCCCAGGAAACACCACGTGGAGGTTTGAGTCGACTTGAGACGATTTCACAAAGATTATGCTGGCCTCGCCAGGTTGAGACAGTCAGACATGTTACATTGTTCCATCGCCCCCAGTTTCCCCAGGAAGGGATTGAATTCAAGACTTTCATACCGAGAAGGCATTCTTTTAACATATGCATGTCCATTGGGTGGAATGCTGTCCTTAGTCTTCTCTAGAAGTACTTCCAAAACTTTTTCAATGAAACATTTTTTTGAGCGCTTTAATGAAAGGATTCTAGTACGTGTTTTTTTATTTTTTTATTAAAAAACGAATAAAAATAAATCCTTTCTTCTGCTTTTTGTCTCGATATTATGTTTTATAAAGTAAGCACCATCAAATATGAATCGTTTTTAAAACTTACTTTTTAATTATTTAATATTTTAATTTTAAATCGAATTCGGATTTACGTGCTCACGTGGTTTCCTGATTTGAAATTAGACTGAACTCACACTATCACCTGGATTGGTGTGCCAGAGTATATCTCTTTTTCACACAAGTTTATGCCTGCGTTGGCCCAGATGCATATCCAACTAATTGGGATTTTGATTTGGCGGGTATGAGATTTATCTCATTTCCACGTAGGTCCTTGGGTTGGACAATGGCCGCAAACCAGTTAAAATGAGTTAAGTGTTTTGAATTGTTTTTGAAATCAGGATTGTTTTTCGGGTACCTTAAATTGTTAATTACTACTATTTAATACGATGTTGCTTATTTATGTATATAAAATCAAGTTTTTTTAAATACGCGTTTTATATATATATTCAATTTTTAAATTCCGCTGAAAAGCCAATTAATGTGCTTAGTGGAAAATCCTAATTGCCAATAGGGGGTATGTTTTAGTACGTAGGTACATTCTGTCTGTGCCGGCTGATTCTGGCAGGATCTAGAATGTAAATCGTGCATGCGTATAGGACGGGTATACGTATCTTTGGAAGATTTCATACCTCCGGGCGAATCAAAAAAAAAAAAAAATATATATTATCGTAAATATAGGTATAAAAATAATTATGCAAAATTTTACAAAATTCTCTTATATGTATCAAAAAATATTAAAAAAACCTTTATTTACTTGAGTTAAAAATTAATAGTTGTTTGCTTAAAAATGTTACGAAAAGCTTGTGTCTAGGAAATTTGTCAGGCTGTGGGAGGTGTCCGCGAGCAGGGGCTTCACTGTATATTCTACGAGATGAGTTAAATATATTTTTCTATAGCTGTATATACGCAGTGGTAAATGGACACATGACGTAACCAATTTTTTTTTAAATACAATGCAGTTGCGAGGCCTCCATCGCCTGTATACAATTCTGAATTACATTTGTTCGGACATGGCCGTTTAAGACTGATGACATCTACCTTACACAGTAAGCGACGATGGGAGTAGGTATGCACAAGATAGGAGAGAACAAAAAAATGAAGCAAAAAAATTAGAGAGAGCAAAAATAAATTGAACTAAAATTCTCTTTACGCCAAAAACACACCGAAAAGAAACAAACAAAAAACATATGACGCCAAACAATTTTTCCACAATAATTTTTACAATTTAATAAACGAATTTAATACCTTTTATTGAGCAATTCAAAACAAATGTTTAATAACACTTTATTGATAAAAGAAATTATTTTATACATAAAACTTTGTTCTATTGTAGTTTAAACGTAAAATTTAATAATTTTCACAAACACACTTCACTACAAAACTTCCTGTTAGAAAATATGATATTGTTACTCAGACAAATAAAGTCAAACTGTTGTTGAAACAATGAAAAGAAAATAGTGCCAGCACAAATAAGAGCTGAGCATGAACAAGATTTTGTTTCTGCTTACAGTTCTACATTACAATGTCATCACTGACAAATTTTTACAAGTGGGTACCTGCTAGAATGCACGATGTTTCTCCACTGAAGAGTAAAGTTGAACTGTTGTTTGAACAAAGAAAAGAAAATAATTTCATCAAAAACAAGATTTTGTCACACCCCGTTTACAGTTCTGCATTACAGTGTCATCACCGACACATTTTTACAAGCGGGTATATAATGAGACCTAAAAGTATACCACACTTTCTCAGAAATTTAACTTCTGTTGAACATAGAAGTTGTTACTTATTTCGAAAATAAAATAAACTTGATGCAAAGCACGCACTCATTTTCTGAGAAAGAAAAAGGAAAAATCAATTTTTCTAAAGCTACTTCAAAACAAGGATATATCAATAATATGCCTGAGCCAAATAAAAAATTTATAAACTCTTCAAAAATTGCATAAAAGTCAGACACATAAAAATAAATTTTCCATAGAATTTCAACCAATCAGTGAAAAAAAAGTTCAATCTTCTCTATGCTAAAACCCAAATAAGACCAAAACACATTTTGAAAAAAGTAAAAAAAAACATTGATTCTCAATGTGTTGAGATTTGATTTCAGAGGCAGCTGTAAGCAAAAATGCAAAACAATGTTTTAATTTGAATGCGAAGCGCAATCAAACAAACACGCTTACGTGACACACACCTAACCACACTTTAAGTCGTCATCCACTCACACATGCAAAAAGGAAGCCTATCAAACGTACACATACTTACAAACGTGCACATACAAATCTGAAAAGTTCAAATTTCGATTAGCGGCAGGCAGCTATGTTTGTCATTTCGTCTAAAACGCATACATTGACATTTTCAAATCCATGCACACAATCAAATCACATCACATCGATTGTAGGTAACAGTAGTAAGCATAAAAATAAAAGCAAAAAACAAAAACAATGCGAGAAAGAACGGGGGAAAAAAGCGAACAATGCCGAATGAATTGCATTTCAATGGAGTTGTTTTGAGTGAATGAATGGAGTTAAGAATGAAATTTAAATTCCTGACATGTCTTTCAACGGTTGCATTGCTGCGAAAATGTTTGCAAACAAACGGAAACGGATATGGCAGCCATATTGAATGCGCAATCCATTGATTGGCGCTGTAATATGCCACTTCATTTAAAAGTTTTTGTTGTCGTTTTGCTGTTGCTTTTTTCGCTTTTTATTTTATTTTTTTTCTTATTTGTGCTGCTATTTTTGGTTTTGTTCTTGCATTAAAATCAAATGTTGAAACCTTCATGCATTTGTTCCAGAACTGAGCTGAACTGAACTGAACTGAACTGAACTGAAGTCAACTCGTTCGTTCATGAGGCACACACCCACACAGTTTTGGCAAAGCCGCAAGTGCAGGCACACAACGCCATAAACACACTCAGCCACACTCGCACACTTACACACAAACACGCAATACACACTCCTGCCAGGAGAGCTTAATGTGTGACTGACAACATTATTTGCTTCGTTTGCTCACAAATGTCAACAGCTTGTACTCGCATGTGTCGCGTTTGTGTTTGTGTGGGTGTGTGTTTGTGTGCGTGTGATCAAATGTCAAAATTGACTTTACTTCTTTTGTTTTACAACGAATTCGTTTCCATTCGATTTGCATTCGTTGCAAAATCCAAGAAAGCAAGGAAGTCACAGAAGAACACACACAAACAAAAATAGAGGAAAGCAGAAACTTTTCTAGCATTTTCATTGTTCGTGCTGCGGTATTTGACACACACAAGCACACACATGCCACACCCACTGCTGCATGACGCATTCTACATAGGCCACCACCGTCATGAAAGCGCAATCATGACTTTACTGCAACACAAGGCTTTTCATCCAAAAAATGCACATTGAAACGATGAACTAATGATACGCGGATTATGCGAGTCACACCGCAGTTTGACTACACGTTGCCGCAATGTTGTAAAGCGCGGTAAGAGCTTAGTTTCTGACATATATACGTATTGAATATCTGTGGTGTGAATATTTGATATGAATGGTGAAAATCTTCAAATAGTTGTGTCAAAAAGGTGAAGCGCGCTTCTTTGTGATAGAAATATTCCCAGTTGGTTTCTTGTCGAATATGGTTAAAACGGTTGTAAGAAAAATTTGCAGGCTTGCTTTGGTGTAAAAAGGTGTCACACAGGTGTCACTTGCTTAGGTGTCACACAGTGTTTTCTTTATGCCGGAAAAGAACTCAACTTCGAAAAATCGGAACAAAATTTCCAAAAAAGATCGAATACTTTAACTAAAAACAAAATTGCAAAAGGTTTTTATTTTGTCTCTAAACGCCATGTTAGAAAAAACTGATAATTTGCAAAAAAAAAACCTAAATTTTGGTCGAACTTTCGAAAACTCCAATTCGATTATTTTAAATGCACCCCTAATCAATGTAACTATATGCATCTCAGAAAATTATTCAGGGTTTTTTTAATAACAACTTTCGTTTTATGGTTATTTTCAAGTCGTTGTGATTGTTTCAGTTAAAAAGAGCGCTTTTAAAGTTTGAAAAAGAGTAAAAAAAGTATATCAAGGTATATTCTAAATTTATTTCTCAAAATTTGCTGAAAGTATTTTTTATCGAATAAAATAGATCCCAGCTGCAACTGCCTGCAATTATTGACGAAACTTAGTTTTTTATTACAGAATGTTTTAAGAAAATTGGTGATTACTTTTATGCAGGGCTCGAAATGAAAGATAAACCTGACTGAATTGGAAATATGTTAACGGGGGGAGGGGGTAAAGTTTGGAACTTTTTTCTTCATTTTGAATGAATAACATCTCAGGAATATTGCTTCGAGTTTTGAGGTCAATCGGAGCAAAATTGATGGATTTATGATAGTTTGAATGACCGTTGCGCTAACTCAGTTTTTTAAAAAAGCTGAAGCTACAAAGACCTTGCCATCCTTTAAACACAGTTACTCTGCACTTCCAGATAATGTTTTAGAAGCCATAAAGCCTGTGTACAAAGATTTAAGTAAAGACACACTGCTTGAACGTTGGCTCGGTGGTTTCACCCAGAATAACAACGAAAATTGTTGTTCATCTGGAAAATCTGTCCAAAATCAGTGAGTGGTACCTTAACTATCGTCGAAATTGCCGCGTATGTAGCAGCGTGTGTTTTTAATAAAGGCAACACTGATTTTCTGATCTTCATGTAAGAAATGGACATCACTTCAGGGCCAAGTGCAAGTGAATGGGCGCGTGCAACAGACGATTTGCGGATCAGCAAAGCGGATGAAAAAGCAGCGTATGAGGCTAAATAAAGGCAGAATCCAGCGTAAACAGCAGCAAAAAGATGCCATAGATGTCTTGGATGATAGTGATATACTATATGGATCTGACATCGATGATTCTATGTAGATATTTTATAAAAAATTTCCAGTTATTTTCATTTTTCCAGCGTACAAAACTTTAAATCGATTTTTCCCAACATGTAATTTTAAAAGTTGGTGACCACGATTCCGAAAAAACTACTAAACCGGTCGTTTTGAAATTTTGCACACATGTTTAACATACAAATAGCTAGAAACAGATGTAAAGCTTTTTTTAATTTTTCAATTAGTATCAATCTTACAATAACAAATAGGTCCATTTTTTTGTCAAAAAATCGGCATTTCAACTTTAAAATTATAAAAAAAAAAATTAAAAATTGATAAAATAAAAAAAACCTCGACGTTAGTTTTCAGAGACACTAATTAACTAATCAAAACAATTTTTTTTTCAGATAATCCAGTGATGAGAAATCGCGGACACCGCCAAAAAATATTTTTTCGAGGCCTCTGCGAAAAACTCCAATAACTCCGTTATTTCTCAACATTGTTTTTCAAAAAATTTTTTTAATATTCTTTAAATAATGTGTTTTAATATACTTATTTCTTAAATAAATAACGCATGCCTTGGTTCTTTGATCTTTATTTAAAAGAAGCCAGGCGCGATCGATGTAAAGTAAATTTTTCAAAGAAGAATTTTAAATTGTTTTTAAGACTAGTTTTTTAAATCGCAACTAAAGGCCTTACCTGCCTTAAAACAAGCAGGCTTGTGTATTATAAAAGTTTTCTTAAATATATTGACATATTCAGCATTTTAGATACCTTGTCAATGTCATGCCTGCTTTAACCAATTCCATACTAATTTATGTCATATTTTTTCTGTCACATAGAAAACGCAATTGTCAACGCACTTGAGGTCAATGGTTAATTTTTTTTCGCGCTATGTAAAAACAAAAAATAAAGCATGTACCAACAACAACGCAAACGCATTCACATAAAATAACATCTACTTAACGATGCTGATGACAACGTGTAGTAAGTAGAAGCAACATTTTTGTTATTTTTTGCCACTTTTGTAAAAGTTATTAAGATGCCAAATACCAGTTATTAATACCAATTTGAGCTTAATACTACGTTTACATTGGGTCAAATGACTCATTTCAACTCATTCAGCCAAATGGGAAACAAAATCATCTCATTTCCCATACAAATTCTCAGTTGCAATTCAACTCATTTGAAACAAATGAATAAGATTAGATACGTTCTCAAAACTTATTACAAACTATTTCGAGAATGGATAACAAAAACCTAAAAAAAAAGAAATACAGAAAAACAAAGGAAAACGTTAAACAACATATATAAAAAAACAACAACAAATAACTAGTTTTCAAACGAAATGAGATACTTCCGCAAAAAAACCAATGTAAACACTTTCGAATGACTCATTTCAAATGAGCCATATGGCCCAATGTAGTATAGGGACAAATAAGTAGATGCATGAAGCAACAGGTTGTAACAACAATAAGTTCTTTGTAGAACAAACGTTGATCGCTACGTCAACTCTTAGGTAGTGTTCTGTGGTTCCAGCAGCTCATCCACTTTGTGCGTTTTTCGCCTTTCAAAGCAATGAGTTTCTACTAACTGGCAATAAGTAAATGTTTAAAAAGTGACTGCATTGCATAAGTTTTTTATATTTTAACACATTTTTATTAGCTTTACTTCATGTCTGTCCCGTACAAATCTTGTAATCCATTTTTGACCAATTTCCCGATGAGCTAGAGTTTTTAAACTTAAAATGTAGCTCAGAACTGGATGACAACATAATAGTCACTTATTTTTTTGTCTGTACGTTTATTTATTTGGCTAAAATGCGAAATTATTTGATACATTCATACATACATACTAAAAATCATACAAATACTGAAAAGTTCATTGACATTTTTAAATTTCAAAAATTTACAGCTGAAGTGAATTTATTAACCTATTTAGAAAAAGATTTGGTGTGAGTTCTGTAGCTCGTTGCGTTGAGCGATTGATTTATAACCACAAAGTAGTGAGTTCGAGCCACAAATATGTGGACGAAAAAAATTTTTTTATGAAAAAAATTCAAATTTTGTAAAATTCACCACTTAGGGTGAAAAAAATTGGAAAAAAGTAGTTTAATTAAAATTTTTATATATAATTTATAAGAAAGTTGTTTGATTTATTGCTATTTAGAATACATTTCTTTGTGAGTTCTGAAGCTCAGAGCACAGAGCACTTGCTTTATAATCGTGAGGTTGTGAGTTTGAGCTTCAATAATGTCAATGGATTTTTTCCGTTTTTTTTTTGTTTTATTTTTAAGATTTATTGAACTATTTCGGTTTCTTGAACAAATTCTTTTGTCACCTTCAGTGGTGATTTTTTGAAAACTCAAATTTTTAAAGTTTTTAAAAAGACTAAAAATCAGAAAAAAATTATTTAAGTATACAGATTATTTAATATAACACGTTTTTAAAACGATCTACAAAGTATAAAATAATTTCTCCTAGAGTGGAGCTTTTAGTTCTCCTAAAAACGTGGAGGCGCATGCTATAGAGAGTATTAATCCTGCACTACTAACCTTAGCAAACTTGAATCTACCATCTATGCAAGGACTTCTATCCTTACAGTCAAGGAACCTGAGTTAAGAAATCATTTGTTCACTAACGTACTTCAATTGCTAATAACACTCCTTACCATTCTCTATAGCATGCGATAGAGCTGGGTCAAAAAGTATTCATTTTAATTCAATTCCAATTCCTTGGAATTAGGAATTGGTAATTGGGCCTCTCAATTCCTTAGAAATTTAATTAGAAATCGTCAATTCCATTACAGGAATTGTAATTGATAATTGAACACCTCAATTCCTTGGAACGGAATTGGAAAAAATGGTCAATTACATTATAGGAATTGTAATTGGTAATTGAAGACCTCAATTCCTCAGGAATGGAATTAGAAAAACGTTTTCAATTCCATTACAGGAATTGTAATTGATAATTGAACACTTCAATTCTTCGAAATGGAATTGGAAAAAATGGTCAAATCCATTACAGGAATTGTAATTGGTAATTAAAGACCTCAAATCCTCAGGAATGTAATTAGAAAAAGTTTTTAATTCCATTACAGGAATTGTAATAGGTAATTTCAATTTCTTAGAATGGAATTGGAAAAAATGGTCAATTCCATTACAGGAACTGTAATTGGTAATTGAACACATCAATTCCTCAGGAATGGAATTAAAAAATGTTTTCAATTCCATTACAGGAATTATAATTGGTTATTGAACACTTGTAATAGGTAATTTCAATTTCTTAGAATGGAATTGGAAAAAATGGTCGATTCCATTACAGGAACTGTAATTGGTAATTGAACACATCAATTCCTCAGGAATGGAATTAAAAAATGTTTTCAATTCCATTACAGGAATTGTAATTGGTTATTGAACACCTCCATTTTTTAAATGGAATTGGAAAAATGGTCAATTCTATTACAGGAATTGTAATTTGAATTTAAAATTTCAATTACTTTTCCATTAATTCCCAACTACTTCATTTTCACCAATTTTCTAATTTGATACCACATTTTGTGTTAGAACAAAATATATAGTTGCTGCGCTACCTGGTTCAACCCCGCCGACTTTTTGCTTCGCACACAACTTCCACACCCCTGTAAAAAATTTCATTAATCTACTAAGAAAACGATGTTTTCCAATTCTATTCCTAAGGAACTGAGGCGTTCAATTACCAAATACAATTCCCGTAATGGAATTGACAGTTTTGAATTGAAGTGGTCAATTGCCCATTACAATTCCTGTAATGGAATTGACAATTTTTTTTCAATCACATTCCGAGGAATTAAGGTGTTCAATTACCAATTACAATTCCTGTAATGAATTAAAAAATTTTTCTGATTCCATTCCTGAGGAATTGAGATATCCAATTTCCAATTGCAATTCCTGTAATGTAACTGTGTAATTTTTCCAATTACATTCCTGAGGAATTGAAATGAACAATTACCAATTCCTAGTTGTAAGAAATTGGAAGGAGGTGGAATTAAATTAAAAAAAAAATCATTATAACCCAGCTCAGCATGTTACCCACGTTTTTAGGAGAACTAAAAGTCCCAATCTCGGAGAAATTATTTTATACTTTTTAGTTCGTTTTAAAAACGTGTTATATTAAATTTCTTTTTTTACTTAAATAATTTTTTCTGCTTTTTTTTTATATATGTTCTTAAAAAATTTGTTTCTGTGATTTATTTTACAGTTAATATATTTTTAAAATAAATTATATATTTGAGTTTATTTACATCCAGAGAAAAAACGTAGTAAATCTTAATATTCACACTTCGATTTAAGTAAATATAAAGGTAGATGGACGGTGAATAAGGCGTGTTAACATTTCTTTATATAGTTACTCCTAGCACTTTCATACCAAGTTTCACTTTTAAAAAGCGAACATCTTAGGAATAAAAATAATTTCTGAAAATTGGGTACGATATAGTGCGAACCATAGAAAAAAAAAGTTTTTCGGTACAAATATTCAAAATAATCCTTGGTTTATGTTATGATGATACCCCAAATATTTCGACTCTAGCGATAGCCATCCGTGAGCTACAATGGTTTTAAATAACCTCTAAAAAATCGAGGTTTTTTGTAAAAATATAATTAATATATATTTGTTATAATTGTAAAAAATTAACTGTCAGAAATTATAGGCCGGAAACAGCTCTTCCAACCTGCATCAAAAAATTGTAAATGTTTGCAATCAGATTGAATATAACGCGGTTTTTCATGCATATTTTTGATATTTTTTTGTTTTTTTTTTCATACAAAAACATTAAAAATTTAACCTTTGTTATGTTTATTTTTTTAATTTTTTACAATAGTTTTTCAGTAAGTGTTTATTTTATAATAAATATTTTAGTTTTAATATAAATCAATTTAAACAATTCTGACTAGGAATCCATGCGAGCACTCAAAACCTTTAAAACCTTTCCAGCGATATCTTGAAAGGGAGGATCTCATTAGAAATAATAAAGGTTTTTGAATTTCAGTGAAAATAAATTGAAAAAAATGCATGAAATACGGCATTCTTTTTAATATGAATGCAAAAATTAGAATTTTTTAATGCAGATTGGAAGAGCTTCTTCCAGGCTGTAATTTCTGACAGTTTATTTTTTACAACTATTACACCAACCAATATGATTACAAAAAACTCGATTTTTAGAGATTTTTTTCAAATCATTCCAGCTCACGGTTTGCTATCGCTAGAGTCAAAATATTTGGAGAATCATTTAGAGAAACTTTTTTCCGTGGGGCGCCTTAACATACATACCCACATACGTGCATTCATTTTTATATATCGGCAATTCCGCCAAAAGTGCCCATATGCATGTCTTCACAGTTTTCAATGATAAAAAACAATTTTTGTTATATTAAAATACTCCACCTTTTTGAAAAACTTTTTTTCTTTAAGCTTATGTAGTAACAGGTGACTTAAAAATATAATTTTGCAGTTGTAACTGACCGAAATAGGCCTAAAATGGAATGGGTGAAATATTTATTCTAAAGTGTATCCTCTTTGATTTTTACGTAGCAATAAAAAAGTTGATTGAAATGGTTTTTATACTAAAACGAAAGTGTATAAATATTTGAAAAGAAGTGTTTAAATATTTAAATTAACTATTCTCTAAAGTCAAAATTAGTTTTTCCATATTGATTTCAATCATTTTATTTTAAATTAAATTTTAAATACTAATAATAAAGTGCTTTCTTCTTTAACTGAAAATGAATTCGTATTCAAGTATATATTTAAATTTGATTTTAGTTAAAATAAAGTGTTTCATATTAAATTTTACTATTTCAAGAATCAAGTATGTTCATATTTATTCTTACTATGCGATTTTTCTCTGGGTGTATCTTAGGCTGGGTCAATTTGTATCGAGGGAAAAAAAAATGTATGTTGCCTGGGCGATTTTCAGATCGGACATGAAAAGATATTAATAAAAAACAAAAAAGGGGATGATAGGGGTGCACTTTACCCTATCACATCTTCAATGTTGTGAATTTTTTCTTTAGGATTTTTTTTCAAAAAATTGTTGTATATAAAAGTGCACAGCTAGAACAAAACTGATGCCAGAAATAAAATCCTCGTACCCGATTTACCTAAAACCAGTCTCACATTTATACGTTTTTATACAAAAATTTATCGTAAGAAATTAAATTAAGCTAAAATAATCTTAACGTTGGTGGATATGTATTTTGAAGCTATCTGAAGCCACTGAAGCTATCTACCTTATATTCACAACATTTGTTCGTGTGGTCCTCCGAAATTTTTTGTTTGTTTTATTAATAATACGTATAGTTACGAAATATTTGACTTACAAAATCTTATTAATTATAAGAATGATTAATTGTTATCCAAGAGTTTTGGTTCTTATAATTGAAAGTTGAAGTATAGTCTGTCAATAAAATATAACAAAATGTGTATTTTCGGAAAAACACACTAAGCCAGCATCGCTAGTGCAAGAAGCTCTTACTTAGTCATTTCAAGGACTTGAATGACCAATTGGATTTTATATATCCTTATTTAATACATAAAAAAGGTCGGTTTATTTTGGACATCAGTGGTTAATCCATAAATATTTCCTGCAATTTACTTGATTAATTTTAATTGTATACATTTCAACTATAAATCATTTCCTTTTATTCACTCAATTGTTGAATGGAGGTGGTGTCAAAAAATATCATTCGTTCGGTTGATCAACTTCAAACGAAGAAACTTCTTTTGCTTTTTTTCTATGAAGCTTGAGTGTTTCCATAACTTCTGCAAAAGTTTTGCCTGTCAGCTAAAACTTTGCTGCATAAACCAAAGAAAATATATCTACACACACACATACAACACTCATACACCCATGTGACCCTTTGCGGTATGATATGAATAACGGAAGCCTTCAAATATAGCAACTTATATGCAAATAAGACAGCATCACTTAATTTGCTTTCAATTCAATAAAGATGATTGGAATTTTTTTCTGGGTTTTTTTGCTCTTTTTTCTTTTATTTTTTTCGATGTGTTTTCTTATTTTCTTGCTTACACATATTTGAGTAGTTATGTGATTGTTGTTGTTGTTGTCGTTATTTAGATTGCTATTTTTATGCCACTTGTTATTATGCAAGCACCAAGTGGACGCCAATCCAGTGGGAGGTGGTGTTCAAGAATTTTGTTGTTCTTTCGCTAAGCAACTCATATAAATCCACTTACAACCAGTTGAACTCATTCTCACACACACTTCAAACTGTTGCCAGTCCTGCACTAATTTCGCCCACTAAACATTGTTGTTGATCATACAACAAACACCCTCAACTTTGCCCATTCAACGACCTTCAGATGTCTAGGAAAATGATTTTATTACATGACTCTGGTAAGCCAGAGTTACGCAACTTTAATGCGTGTGTGTGTGTGTGTGTGTGTTTTTGTGTATGCTTGCGTACTTAACACCCAAATGAGCAGAACAGTAACAACAGCAGTAAAATCAGTAACAACCATAAATTGTTGTTGTTGTGATGATGTTGTTTTTATTGTGAATCCTTTAAGTGATTTTAATGATGATTTCATTGAAATTCGTAGTCAATATAAATGAAATTTTGTAAAAGTTTGTGTTTTTATTTGGCAAAGTTTATTTTTTGTTTATTTGCGGCAAAGCACAGTGGTTTAAAGACATCTTTTTCTAGTCAAAAATCTGCACAGTGAGAAAAATCAAACTTTCTGTGCTTAAATTAAGAAACAAATATATACTTGAGTAAACAAAAAAGTTTTGGACAAAAGCCGAACAATAGCCTTTGACAACAAAAAGTGACGAACAACTGTTAAAAAAGAAATAGGTTTTACAGGAATTTTCGCCTCAGATTGGCCGAACAAGGGTAGAACAAGGGTTGAACAGCGGCCTTTTTTCAAGAAATCTCAAACATTTTGTAACATTTTGAAGACAACAATTTTTTTATTATTTTGTTTTTTTTTATTATTAAGACAAAAATATGAGATGAAAGTATTGTTTTCCTTTTGTTTATAGCAATTTTATAAGATCTTATAAACACATGCATAAGTTTTGATACTTATATGAGATTTTAATGTTTAATATTTAATTTTACATTAAATTATATTGTATAATTTTTATAATGACGAAAAGACCACATGTTTTGGCCTACTATAACTCCAAAAAGTGTTCTATAACTTCTAAACTAAAGGAGATATAGCAAAACGCATTTAACCAAAGAAGTATCTCGCCTTAAGGACGATGCTATGGTGACCATTTAAATGCATGCATCGTCCTTGTCTGATATGTTGATTGGATTTTAAGGCGAACTTTATGGCGAAAAAACTAAAAAAAAAATTGACCAAAAAGGACATAGGAAAATAAAATGTAATATTATTTTTAAAACTCTTCCAAGGATGTAGTATTAATTGTAAGCAGAGGCTTAGCAAATATTTTTGTTCATAAATCGTCATTTTATGATGTACGGTTTGGGAGTTATGACGAAAAAAAAAAAAAAAGTGAAGAATCACCAAATTGACGTATAAAACTAAAATGCTTGAAAAAAATATTTTTTCTAAGAATGCAGTCATGTGGGTATTGAAATTGCAAACATTTTGGTGCTTAAATTGTTCTTGTAAGATGTATGGTTTGGGAGTTATGAGGAAGATAATTTCTTTGGGAGAGATTTTTTTTTAAAAAAGTAACGGTTTTTCCAAAGAGTACTAATGAAGTACATTTTTTTTTCATTAATTTCAACTCAGAATTGTAATTTTTCCAAGGTTTCTCCAAGGTTTCTTTAAAGTTATTTTAGGATATGCCAAGATTTTTGTATTTTGATGGTTTCAAATAAGTTTTATATTTTTCAAAATTGAGTCGAACAACGAAAATACCACATTTTAACACCCTGTAACAATTTGAAATCCTGTATCTCTCTTTTCGCATGCATAAAAAAAATCTGAAAATTTGTCAAAAGTGATAGTAAATTGAGTTTAGTAATATCTATTAGATTCATCATAGAGATTTTAATAGTTTCTACAGTAGATTTTTAAGATCAACCATTTTTAGTTTTGTATGTACTGATTAATATTATGAATTTTTTTCATGTATCGAAGTTTTTTTAACTCAACAGATGTTTATCTGGGCTTATAGACTTTGCTAATGGGTGATTCATTTATAACTTTTTTTTAAATTTTACGTACTAGACCTTTCAAAATCACACGATTTTTGCCAAAATTGTTGTTTATCCTTCCACATAGTACCCTTTCAGCTCAATACACTTATTGCAATAATTTTCTTATATTGTGAGGCCCTTTGAATAGTAAGATTTCTCAAGATCTCCGAAATATGCTTAAGTTTATAATTCAACCTGTTGATTCGACGAAAATCCCATTCCCTGGTGCTACCTTTTAAAGTTTGGAAACAGACAATAGTTTCTGGGGCCAAATCTGGAGAATATGGGGGATGAGGAAGCAGTTCGAAGCGTAACACGTACAATTTTACCATGGTTTCGATCGATTTGTGAGCTAAAGCAATGTATTGCAAAAAAAATCTTTTTTCTTCGACTAATGGGGCGGTTTGTTTGCTATTTCGTTCTTCAATCGGTCCAAAAATTTTCAGTAATACTCGCTGTTGTTTTTCCTTTTCTCAAATAGTTGATGAGTAAATTGCTACACAGTAAAAAATATAAGAATACATTTTATACTATTTGGTGCACATATAAATTCAAACCAAAAATGTTTTTAAAGTTATACCACCAAATCTTATAAATTTTTAAAGTCAATTTTTCTCGTCAGACCAATAGAAACCACTATATTTTTAAATTTCCCAATTTCGGTAAGTTTTTTACTTTCGAACCAAAATATATTTTGATTTACACATGATATCTATACAAAATTTTAAAATTTTATTTGTTTTATTATTTTTATAATATTGAGTAGTATAAAATTTATAAATTATTTGGAATAAAAAAATTGTTTACCACACAAATGTTATAAAAAAAGATAACATTTTTTAATGTGTACTTGAAGCCCAAAAACACACGCCAACACCTTTCCGACCGTTTGCTAAGTCTTCGCTCGCTTTGTTGCACTTCCACTGGGACTTACCCACTTTTCTGGTGTATAGTAGTGGTTCCATGTTTCATCCATGGTCACTGTTTAGCGAAAGAAATTAGTCAGATTTTGCTTAAATGTGTCCATACATTGTAGGGAAGTGCGAACACGTTCATGTTTTTGATTGATTGTTAGCTAACGCGATACCCATTTTGCAGTCAGCTTTCCTATACCCAAATGTTCATGTAAAATTGAAACTATTGACCCACTTGATATGCCTGCAGCTGTCGCTATCTCACGTACTTTCATTTTCGGATTGTCCACTATTTTTGGTGCTACCCCACGTGCTCATTTTTTGTTCTGAGTCGACGTGCTTTGAACATTGAATCATCATTGAATGTCGCCAACATCACGGATTTTAATTTCAGCCAACAAAAAGTCCGTTATCTTGGTGAGGTAGCACTCACCATTGACGGTTATGTTCTGTCCGGCCTCATTTTTAAAGAAATATGTACCGATGATTCCACCAGCCCATAAACCACACCAAACTGTGCATTTTTGTGGATGTAATGGTAGTTCGATAATCTTTTCGGGTTGCTCGTTAGCCCAAATTTGTGTGAGTGGGAGTGCTGATGTTTTCTTAAATAACTTAACACTTTAAATGTACTTATAATTGACATTTTTAAATAAAAAAATACCCCTAAAAAGTGTTGTAGCACAAATATGATGTTTTAAAACTTTTTTCAAAAAAATCGGCCCAGTACTTTTGAAGTTTACCGGGAACAAAAAATATGTTCACTTCAATTTTGTAAAATAGTATAGATAAACAGAAAGTTTTGTCCATAATTTAATAGGTTAAATTTCAAAATCTCACATTTATTTATTAATAATAAATTTATTCAAAAAATTCATTCTGACAATTGAATTATCCGCTTTTGCTGTGCGTACAAACTGTAAACCTTTTTCAATCACATATTTTTAACCCTTTTCAATGCATTGTGTGGCCTTCGACTTAAAGCTAAATAAATTTAATTTATATTTAGCTTTAAGTACACTGAGAAAACAAAAAATCAAAAACGCACATTTTAAAATCGTTTAGTAAAATTAATACTTTTATAAATATTTTACGCCATAAAAAAATGAAAACGCACATTTTTAAATAGAAAAGTAAAACGAAACGTTTTTATAACAACCACGAATATTTAACTATGATATGTTAGGATAAAATTAATATTTTTAAAAACATTTTACGCCATACAAAAATGAAAACGCGCATTTTTAAATAGAAAAGTGAAACGAAACGTTTTTAAAACAACTACGAACGTTTTATCATGACATAGTAAAATTCACATACTTTGTTTCAAAACACTTGTTAATAACGAATTGTTTGTTATATATGTTTCCTTGACTTATGTATTTGAAATTTGTTCCGAAAATTAAACATTTTTCATTCTCGATTTCATCAATCTGCAGTTGGCCTAAAAACTGCAAAACTGTAATTTTGAAAACAATATAGCTTTTTTTAATTAATAGAGGAAATGCGAATTTCTGTAAATTTATAAATTAATGGGAAATAACTAACATTTTCTTTCTTGCAATATAAATAATTGTTGCACTATTGCATTTAAAAATGTTTATTGTTACAAATCGAACGAACATTTTAGAATTTAGTTTTAAAAGTTTTGTTTTTAAAATGAAAATAAACATTTTACATTTGAGAATATTTATTATTAAAAATCAAACGAACATTTTAGAATCTCGATTTAAAATTTTCGTTTTTAAAATGAAAATAAACGTTTTACTACAGCATTTTAATATATCCATTGTTAAAAATCAAACGAACTTTTTAGAATCTCATTTGAAAATGTAAGTTTTTAAAATGAAAATAAACGTTTTACTATTTCATTTTAAAATGTTCGTTTTTAAAATTAAAATAAACGTTAGAAGTGCAAAATCTGGGTTAAACGCTTTTAAAAGTAGCTCGTTTCTGCCACTTTTGCAAATGTTGTTTTCTCTGTGTAACTGACTTGAATCAAGTAATTAGTGATTTGTCGTGAGTAGCAAAAAATACCAATAGTAAGATTTTTTCTAAATATAGCACTATGAAACAAATTGAAGGTCATTGTCTCGGGGGTGAACCAAACCAATCTCAAACAATTGTATTTAACATCAATAACAAAAGCCAAAGTTCCTTTTTGCTCCACTATGTCACAAATATTTTTTACAGTGGTTTTAAACTTTACTTTTTTGGTGAAAAATGCAATTAAACAATATGAAAAATTAAATGTCAAACTTAATTCAGGGTTTTTCTTGTCTTCGGAAGCCTTAAATCAAATTTTCCGGGGAATATTTTTGGGAACATTTTAACCCCCTAGCTCCTTCCAGTATGGGTCAATTTGACCCTTTTTTTAGAAAAGACCCTAACGGTCAACTTTGAAGGGAAGTCACAGGTTTAAACCTTTAAAAAAACATATTTTGCAGAAAATTTCACTAGGGGTCACCCAAGACAAGTAACCTCTACGAGTTAAAGGTTTCACATAAAAAATGGACCGAAAAGATGATACATTTATTTTTAAGCAACTATTGCATCGTGCGATAATAATATCTTCATTTAGTAATAAATTTATAATATTATAACGGTCCGACGTAACGGTATAAAGCTATAATTATATTTGTAATACTTTATAAGCTATAGTAACAAATTACGTGAGTTGTATTAAGGTGGCTTAGCTTAGAAATTCAATTAAGTGGCAATTGAGTTATTTAATTAAAATTGTGAAAGTAAAAGTGTCGTGGTCTTTTTTCGAAAAATTTTATTTTCAATAGAGTTCTGCGGAAACTTAAAGAAATTTTAATGTATTTGCTTTGGGATACTAGGCTCAAAGGAAACCAGTATTATACAAACAATTGGTGTATGAGAAGTGAATATTATACAATATTGGATTTCTAAACGTTGTTCGTGAAGCACTAGTCTTGAAGGAAAATTTTTTACTAGCACCATTGCACATCAAGCTTGGCATCGTCAAAAGCTTTATCAAAACGATAACTAAGAGCGAAAAAATTTTGGCGTATTTTAAGGAAACGTTTCCTAGTCTGAGTCCAGCTTAGCTTAATAATGGTAAACATGCGTTAAAAGAACATGTTTTGTTTTATTCAAATTTAAAAAAATTTTTCCTAATTCTTTTTTTCACATCTTCAGGTGTACTTATCGGTCCAGATATAATGAACCTAATGAAGTCAAATCATTTGACGAAGAGCTAGGAGGTGACGAGCTGATTGGATGGAATGCAAAAAAAGGGGTTATAAATGGTCTTCTAGGAAAAAAATGCTCTAATGACTATAAAAAGGATGTAACTGAGATGCTCAATGCGTTCGAGAAACTTGTCGTGAATATGTCGTTAAAAATTAATTTTTTTCACTTGCATGTGGACTATTTTGAATGGCAACTCGGAACGGAATCGGATGAGCAAGGGAAACGATTTCATCAGGTATCCATGCCATTTGAAATGCGGTAATTTTAAATTAAATTTTCCTTACAATCAACACTTTTGTACCAGATGGGATTATTTCCATTTTTTTAGATACAGAGGAAAGAAAACACTAGATGCAGTTCTAGCTGAAATTTGTTGGTGGTCCAAAACAACATATGAGGAAATTAATAATAGCGGGAGTGAAGACGAACTTCAAGAAAAAGATATAAACCTCTCTAAAGTATATGATATTGCATGCCATAACAGTGATAATGATATGGATACTATTTAAAAAAACATTAAAATCACCTAACATGAAAATTAATGTGTTATCTTTTCGGTTCGCATTTTATGTGTAACCTTTAACTCGTAGAGGATGCTTGTTTTGGGCGACCCCCAGTGAAATTTTCTGGGGAATATTTTTTTGGAAGGTTTTAACCTTTGACCTCCTTCCAAAGTTGACTTACAGGGTCTTTTTAAAAAAAGGGTCAAACTGACCCATACCGGAAAGAGCTAGGGGTTAATGTGTTCCAAAAAATAGTCCCCGGAAAATTTTAACTTAGGCTTCCCAAGATAAGAACCACCCTATGTTAAGTTTAACAAATAATTTTTATATATGTTTCAATTTAATTTTTGACCAAAAAAGTCAAATTTAAAACCACTTTAAGAAATATTTTTGACATAGTGGAGCAAAAAAGGGACTTTGGCTTTTGTTATTGATGTAAAATACTATCGTTTGAGATTGGTTTGGTTCACCCCCGAAAATATGTGTTGCACTGTGTAGTTTAAAAGGCATGATTCAAATGAATTGATTCAAAGATTATTTTCACATATTGTTAAAAAAACCATAATAAATTTTGTATTAGGCTTTTTGATCTGGTGTTACGTTACTTAAATTTGTATTGGAGTTCAATTGGGTAATTAAGTAATTAGGTAGTTAAGTAATGTTGTAATTTAGTAATTAAACAACAAAATTAATATACTGTCCTTTTCTTGCCTTAACCATTTTTTCATTATCTTAAGACAAAGCTTTCCATTTTTACTAAAATAAAAAAGTTTACGAAGCATTTACTAAACATTTACGAAAAATAAAAACTACATTTATGAAACAGTGCAGATGAGTTGATCCCATGATCACATCATGGTCAATGAATTGTGGAGAAGTTGCTTAAATTAGTAAAATAAAAATGTTTCTTTTAGAAGTTTAGTTTTATTTTTTTGGTCACGCTAGACTTTTCTGTGGAAATGCCCATATATCTTTTGGTGCAAGAAAAGTTTTTTATAAAAAAAACTGTTGGTGTAAAATTGATGAAAAATTAGCACAATGAACTTAACAGTTGATCCACTGTGCAGGCGACGATTTGTCGTACTTCCAAGCTGCTCTTGTAGTCGTCGTCTATACATAAACAAATGCATACACCTTCACACGTTCATATAAAACGAATATACAACGTTTCTGTGTATTTGATTGTGGCTTATGTTTTATTTGTTTTTCTGCTTGTATTGAGTATGTTTTAATTCATTACCGTTTTTATTTACTTTTACAATTTTATGCTCATTTGTTATTTATGCTCATGCGATTTATGTGGGTCCACTAGAGCAGGGGCACCACGGGCAAGCAGACAAGGCTAAAATCAGTGGTTTTACGTTTGTTTTTTGTGCTCTTTACATATTTTGTGTTATTTACAAAATTATTAAATATGCTGTAATTAAGTTATTACAATTTTTTACGCCTTATGATATGCTTTAAAATGGATTTTTTTATTAAATAAGTTTTTAGCAACCTTTGTTTTGGCTTAATTGCACGTGTCATAAACCGCAAAAGCATAACTGTCAATATTAATGGAACAAGTGTTTTTAATTGTCAATAAAGTGAATTGGCATATTTTTATTTTTTTCCCTTTTATTTTAATATGCTGTAGCTACACAGCTACTCACAAACACACGCCAGCTCCACATCGTTGCCATGATTTTCTGTATATGTTTGTATAACAATATGTGTTGCGCAGCTGCTTTCCGTTCGCGTTTCAAAGGACATTCTTTGTGTCCCCCCGTATTTACCACTTTTTTGGAAATTGTTGCAAATTAATATTGTTTATTATTGCCTAAAGTTTAACTTTTTCACTACATTTTCATCTCTTGAAACGCTGCCACTGACATCACTGGAAAAACTGAATCGAAATTGTATTGAATGGCTACAAAATAAGAAACAAAAAAACAATAAAAAACTAGCACTTGTTGGCGTTTTGGCGCCATCAAGCCGCCAATTTTCCATTTGTTTGCAACAAGCTGCAACTCAGATCCTATTTCGTCTGCAACCAGCCTCCACATTTATACACTTGCTAGCACCTACACACAAACACACATACACAAACAACACGCATAGGTATGGGTATGGGTATTTTTGTTGCTGGTTGGATTAAGAAATTGAAATTAGTTATTCAAATGACTTGAGGAAAATGTTGCTAGACACTCTCAACAAGAGTAACATTCAGGCAAAATATAATTCGAACGCAGATTTGAAACTCTGCAGCATTCAGAGCAATTTTACTAATATTAAAAATAAATTTTGAAAAAACAGTTCTTAAAACAGCTAGTCACAGTGCAACAGCGGCAAAATTAAAAAAAAATTCCGAAACTAGAAAAATTTATTTTAAAAAATGTAAATGGTAATATTCTAGATAAAAAATATAGAAAAAAACTTCCCAAATAACAAATTATACCACTTTTCTACCAAAAGCTTATTTGCATTCGTAATGAAGGAAAATAAGTGATAGACGAAAGTGGATAAGCAACTTCAATAGACGAGTAGATAAGATGTCGTACAGGCAAACGAGAGGACGTGGGTTCAAATCAGGATATGGTTAGTGCCAAATTTGATTTTTAGGTTATGTTTATATTGTTTTTTTTTTGCTAACGTGCATTCTAAAAATTTTTAACTTTTTGTGGATAAAAACTAATCTTTTTGGATTAGAAAATTTTAGACTTTTCCTAGGACTTAAACGTAATAATTTTTTGGTGTTGTCCTATATGTAGCCCAAAAAAGTATAAAATTTAGTCCAAGATTTTTAACCATGTATGATATGAAAATATACTCAATGTGTTCATTTTGCTATTTATATATTCTTTAGGGATTTTCAGGTCCCGAAATTTATAGCTAAAAATTTATTTAAACAAATATTTTTTTGAAATATTTAAAAAGAGTATATTTTCTTAAAAAATGAGGCAACTTCACTAATTATGCACTTCTAAGTTATTACTTCTGCGATTAATTTTTGTAAAACTTAAAGTTAAATGAATAAGGCTTATTTGAACGACATCAGGCCTCGTTTTTGACTTTGTCACAAATGTTGTTTTCCCTTTCTTTCATTAATTACTCCCCTTAATTACTCCCCTAATAATAAAAGAGCGCTCCCTTGTTGCCCCTCATGGGAGCGATCGCATTTAGTTTTACTGGGCTGCTATACAATACGAAACAAAAAATTTTTGATACAAAGAATAGAAATTTGTTAACAAAAATAGTCTTGCGTTAGAAAAATTCGTTCAACAAACAAAAATCAAAAATAAAAATATAAAGTTTTAAATTTTGTTAAATGTCAAAAATCATTTAGTGGTTTGGAAACTATAGCCCAATAAGCATTTGTCTTAACTAGAAGGTAAACACAGCATATAATTTCTTTTCCATAACTAAATCTTTATTAAGTTGTTAGCAAGTATGCCTTTTATTACTGTAACCAAATCTTGAAATTAAAACACTCTTTTCTTAGTGTAGAAAGTAATATCGTTTTAAGTGTTTTAATGAGTCTTTCTTCTGTTTTTATCATAATCTTAACTGTGGGTTTACTGTGGTATTATTGTAACTTAATTAAAGCACGAGTGTGGATGCGGATTTGTAGTTGGCAAGAGACTACGGCCCCACTGGGGCAATGAGAACATGCCCATCTGAAGCTCTGAATGTAATAATAGGGCTTCCCCCTTTAACGATCATTATCGAAAAAGAGGCATTACAAGGCAGGGAATTTTACGGGTCACATGAAGATACTAAAAATTTTCGAAAATGACCCCTTTTTAAAAATCCCCGACAGGATGCTACCGAAGGTCAATTTCACTAAAAGCTACAAGGTCGTTATACCCAATAGGCAACTATGGAGGAATGATAGCTTCACAGTTAATCCTGGCTCACAGATATGGTACACTGATGAGTCAAAACTCGAAAATGGAGTAACGGGAGCGGGGATTTATGGTCCCAAGTTCCAAAAAGCTCTTTCAATGGGATACACGCCGACAATATTCCAGGCGGAGGTATATGCCATTGAAGTTTGTGTCAGAGAATGTCTCCGCAGGAAATCAAAGGGGGCTCACATCTACATACTTTCAGATAGTCTAAAACTTGAATCAAGACTAGTCTCCAACTGCGTAGAGCTATTAAATACGCTGGGACAAAGCAACAAAATAGAATTATGGTGGGTTCCAGGTCACGAAGGATTCGAGGGCAACGAAACGGCGGACTACCTTGCCAAAAGAGGAGCGTCTCGAACTCTTATAGGAACCATTCTGTAGCTTAGCAAAAGGCTACATTCTAGAAAAAATAAGAGTATGGGAAGATAAGAAATTTCAGTGCCACTGGAACTACACTAATGGACAAAGGAAATCTAAGAAATTTTTAACTCCAAGCAAAGCAAAATCCAAAGATTTACTCAAGTTTACCAAAGCAGAACTTAGAATTCTCACCAGTTTCTTCACAGGTCACTGCTCACTCAGATACCATCTTAAAAAGATGGGTCTTTCTGAATCAGACGTCTGCAGACTATGCGAGGAGGAAGAAGAAACCCCCGAACACATTCTATGTGAATGTCCGACAATCTACAGCCTAAGACGCCTCCATTTTGGAGGGGAAATAGTGCCCCCGTCAACAATTTGGAACCACAAGCCAGAGACAGTGCTAAAATATATAAAAAGCCTAAATCTGGAGTGTTAATGAAGGGCATGCACAATAGATTCTATGGGTCGCGGTGCACATGAGCCCACTAAAAACTAACTAACTACGGCGTCACATCCTGCGATTTACACCTGTGAACAAACGGCTTGCCATAATCCGCATCAAGGTTAAATCTTTTAATATAAGCCTAATATGGGCGCATGCTCCGACAGAAGACAAGGACGATGACCAAGACCAAGGAAATTTTCTACTAGCGCCTTGAAAATGCTTACGAGCGCTGCTCCCGTCACGACGTAAAAATCGTGCTTGGTGACTTCAACGCTAAGGTGGGCAAAAAAAATATACTTGGTTCAACAGTCGGAAAATTCAGCCTCCACGACAACACCTCCGATAACGGAATGAGGCTGATTGACTTCGCCGCAGCACGAAACATGGTCGTAAGTAGCACTAGATTCAAGCATCTCAATATTCATAAAGCCACCTGGATGTCCCCTCAAAAAACCAAGAATCAAATTGATCACGTTTTGATCGACGGAAGGCACTCTTCCAGTGTTTTGGATGTACGCACGATCCGTGGTGCAAACATTGACTCGGATCACTATCTTGTTGCAGCCAAGATCCGTACACGTCTGTCCTCAGCTAAGAAAGCACTCAACCCTACACAAAGAAAGCTTTTGCCACTCGACTCTCACTCCTGCTTCAAGGCACTCCTCGAATCGATGATATATGCGCGCAGTGGACACCCATTTCCAATTCCATGAGTGCGGTTGCTGAAGAGGTGATTGGCTACCACCGCCCTCGCCGAAACCAGTGTTACAACCAGGAGTGTCGCGACGCCACAGCAGAGAAAGACGCCGCATACAAAGCTACCCTGCAGTCGATTGTAACGCGTGTTGCTAAGGAGCGTTACAAAGAGAAGAGGAGGGAAGAGAGACGTATTTTTAGGCGGAAAAAAGAGAGGCAGAAAAGCGCGAGCATGAGAAGATTGAGATGTATGGTGACAGGGGAATGAGGCCGAAACATTTTTCGAAAAAATAAGACGCCTTGCCGCTGGTTTTAAAACCGGGGCCTCTTACAGCAGGGATGAAAATGGGAATCTAGTGACAGATGTCCAGAGTTCACAGACATTATGGAGGGAACACTTCTCTAAGCTTCGATGCTAAAAATGGCGACGCTGAAAACAATTCTGCTAATAGAGATGATATTCCGAAAACACCAATTACGGATGACAGCGTCGAGGTTCCGCTGCCCGACTATGATGAAGTTCTAACAGCTATAGCTGGGCTTAAAAATAATAAAGCCGTGGGAGCTGATGGCTTACCTGCTGAGCTGTTTAAGAACAGAGGCGAAACTCTATTTAACTGCATTCCCGAGCTTCAATGTAGAATATGGTCGAAAGAATGCATTCCGAACGATTGAAATCTCTTTGTGCTCTGCCCAATCCACAAGAAAGGCGATCCCACTATCTGTGCCAATTACCGTAGGATAAGCCTTCTAAATATAGCATTTAAGGTCCTGTCGAGCATTTTAAGTGGACGATTGAAGCCCATTGTAAACGAACTGATTGGACCAAATCATTGGCGTCGGAAGCGGGGTGGAAAGGGGGACAATTGCCCCCCACTTTTTTAGCTAGATAAAAAATTTAAAAGGAAAAGTTATTCAAAATATCAGTTATTTTACAACGATAATATTTTTCTATTATATATTTTCCTCTTCTTTCTCTCTTCTTCATGTTTCATGTGAAGAAATTTTGGTAAACTTTTTTTGCACCACCATTTGTACTTCCCCCCCCATTTGTACTGCCCCCCCCAGATGAAATTCACTTCCGACGCGCTTGGACCTAATCAGTGTGGCTCGACCAGATTTTCACGCTACGACAAATCTTGGAGAAGAATCAAGAAAGACAAGTCAACACCCACCCAGCAATGCCAATAAATTTTTAATAAAATCCCTACCGCTTCTCAAGAAAATACCTAATTTTCCCTAAGCAAATATAATTTTTCCGTAGAAGTTTCTTTACAAATTCATATTCAAGTTTCATAGCTTCAGCTCAAAGTTTTCCTACAGCAAAGCAGTTTTTTGGAGGTTTTTTGAAAAATATTTCAATTGCTTTGGCCTTTTAATGAAAACTACGTCTTTTTGTTTAAATTTGCTTTGAGAAAACTTCAGCATATAAGATTTTCCACAGCAAAGAATCTTGTACACTTATACTTGAAAGCATCCGTTTCAATTTTTTGAGCCATCCCTTGAATTTACCGATCTCCAGCTGTTGTTAAATTTTTATTTTATGTACTTAGCACGTCGCTTCGCAGCGACTTCGCAGCTATTGAGATGCTTCAAGAAAATGAATCGAAGAATTGTTAATTGTGCTAACAACAATTTCATTGACAATTCGTTAAGTATAACATTTGAAGCAACTTACGATTTTCATTCATTAATTCAGACTCTGATTTTGTGTTTTTTATACCAATTTATTCGGTAAATTGAATCTTAAGGAAAAATGTAAACGAAATCGCGGCAAAATAGTAATTAAGCATGCTTGGTGACAAATGAGTTTGCTCAAGCACAAGGTTCTTTAAAAGTCTTGCTGGTCAGTATGTGTGTTCAAGCATATGTGAAGATTTAACTTGCTCAGATTATTCACACTGAAACCATTTCAAAATCAATTAAAGAATATAGAACGCATAAAGATTTATGCGAACATAAAAAGAAACTTTTTTGAAAAATAAGGAGACAAATTTTAGATTTTTAAAATTTCCTACATTTAGTTAAATATTGAAAATCTGTACTTTTTTCCCAACATCGCAAATTTAAGGCTGAATTTCCCTACATCCCAGCAAAAAAAGTGCTTCCAAAAGAAGGTAAAATGGAAGGGAAAGTCTTGAATTCCATCCCTTCCACTTTCATACCAAGAAGGCATTCTTTTAACATATGCATGTCATTGGGAGGAATGCTTTCCTTAGTCTTCTCTAGAAGTGTTTCCAGAATTTTTTCAATGGAAAATTTCTTTGAGCCCTTAAATGAAAGGATTCTAGTAGGTGTTTTTGAGGAGAAAAACAAAAAATCGACGTAAATATTCCTTTTCCCAATTTTCACGGCATTTTGGTGTTTGAAGTAGGAAGTGATTGCGTTTTGTTGGAGGTTTAAAACATCCCACGGAAAAAGAAAAAAATACCTGAATAAATAATTGAAATTAAATGCTATTTGAATGTCTTTGAGAAGTGGTTTATGAGAATGCTTCTTGAAAGCACTTCTTGATAAGGCTTAGAAGAAGCACAATCAGATCTATAGAATGTCTTCTGGAAGCAATGTCCCTTAGAATGCATGTCACACTTGTAACAAAAATTTTGCTGGGATGTAGCCTCTTTTCCCTACTATTGCCTCACTGCATCCACCATCATTTTGTCGACTACAAAGCCGCCTTCGAGAGCCCAATAAAGAAGCACCTGTATTCCACTATGTCTGAGTTTGGTATTCCTACAAGACTCATAACCCACGTTACAGTCGACAATACCTCCTGCAAGGTTGTGAAGGACTTCGTCTATCTGAGATCCAGCATAAACTCAACCAACGACATCAGCATTGAGATTTAACGAAGAATAACTCTTGCCAACAGGTGTTACTTTGGGCTCAGTAGGCAATTGAGAAGCAGAGCCTTCTCTCGACGAACGAAAATCACGCTCTATAAATCGCTCATCATGCCCGTCCTACTTTATGCATCACAAACCTGGACACTGAGCAGTTCAGATGAAAAGACTTTAGGAGCATTCGAGAGAAAGATTCCTAGTAAGATCTACGGACCAATCTGCGACAATGGCGAGTACCGAATACGGTGCAATGATGAACTGTGTGAGCTGTACGTTGACATCGACATAGTCAAGCGCATTAAAATCGAGTGGCTTCGCTGGCTAGGTCATGTTCAGCGGACGAAAGACGATGCTCCAGTTAAGAAAACATTCGATTCGGTACACAGCGGCGGTCAACGCAGAAGAGGAAGACCGCATCTTCGTTGAAGAGAGCAAGTAGAGGACAACCTGACCAAGCTTGGAATTTCCAACTGGCGCCAGCAAGCGAGAGACAGAAATAGCTGGTGCAAATTCTTAGATGAGGCCAAGACCGACATACGGTTGTAGCGCCAACTTAGTAAGCAAGAAGAGGGTTCTTCTTTATATTTTTGCGTAATTTCTTCGTTTAAATTTAGTATAAATATTGTTGTGAAAGCACGATTAAAACAAAATAGTCTTTTAATGCTGGTCTAATCTAGCTTCACTCAACCGACTCACTTTGACGTCTACAGAAGAGATGAGGAAATGGGAAGGTGAATAAAGTGAGGCAAGAGTATTAAAAATTTTGCGACTTACTTCGATTTGACATTCGGTGAGTTAGTTGAGACCAGTGTAGACAGGTTCTATGATATATCAAAGATAATGTATTAAAAATAATCTAATAATCAAGATAGATAAAAACGAAGTGAAGTATGACAAAAATTTGAATGGTTCACTTGCATCAAGCAATTTGTCTCTACTCCAAAAAATAAATTCTTATTACTAAGCAGGGTGCGGAAAAATTCGTTCGCAATTGATTAAAATACGATCTTATCGTTCGTTTTTTGCTGTGTGTGAGAATTTTTCAAACGAAAAATTTAAAAGCAGACGAACGTTCGCAATCGAAAAAGGAACGCTCTGCATGCGTCGTTTTTTTTATCACTGATAAATTTGTGAGCTTTGTATTTTTTCGAATGAATTTTTCACACAACAACAAAAAACAACAAACGTTCGTTTGGAATTGTTCATTCAAAATGAGCGTTTGAAGAAAAAATTCACGAACGTTCGTTTGTACGTAGAATTATTAGACAAAATATAAGTTTGTTGTATTTTTGTACACTTGCTGACATGAAAAGATGAAACCAAAATACTGATGTAGACTTCACATATGCATATGAGGAAAAATATTGTTATAATAAGGTAAATAAACTTGATATGCCCAATCAAATAAAAAAAGATGGTTTGTTATGATTGTTGTTATATGATTAGATTGTATGATTACTTCTTGATGATCTTGATGATGAAGCATCGTTAAAAGTATGTTTGTGCACACTCTCGTAATGCCTTTTGATATTCCCTAGAATACATCTCATGATTGGTTTTTCGCATAAGAGACATTTGGAAATGTTACTTATTTTGTCATGAATGACCAGAGATTTTTTGTCTATTTTTGATACTCTACCCATCAGTGAAAATCAGGAAGTGAAGAACGTTTTAATACGTATGTTTTCAATAACACTGGTCTGCAAAAGTATAAAGGCACTATTGCGATAACTGGGGCGCCGTGATAAGAAAGTGTTGTTCTTTTCATAACAAAAAAAATGTTTGTTCGAACAAAAAATCGATACCTCAACAGTTATCTATGTTTAACATTTTGTTGCTTGGTACAAGATCTGTTCAATAAAATATCTATATCATTGTCATTATCTCATAGATTTAAAAGGTTGATCTATTGATTGAAATCGATATTGATTGATTGAAAGATTAAATAATAATTAAATTAAAAAATTGATAACTCGAAAACAAATCGATGCATCGATTTTTCTTTCGGCTATTCCTATTTTTATTAAAAGTACTTCACGAATCCATTGTCAAATCGCGGCGCACCAGTTATCGTATTCTTATCAGTATAACTGATAAATTGGCAATTTCGTGATCGGCACTTTCATCATATAAAGGTATCTTCCTTTGGAGACTTTCCTATTCAGCTATCATGAATAATTTTTCACCCGGAATCAAAAAAGGGTATTTTCATTTTTAATATAGCAGATAAGGACATCAAATTTTTCTTACGCTCATGAATATTGACGTTTGATGAACAAATTTACATTAAAAATTTCCAAAATGTTCTTGAGATTTACCTTTGAGACTCCCTTTTTTGATTTCAGGTGAAAAATTATTCATGATACGGCTGAATACAAACGCGTCCGGAGGAATTCAGTCAATTAGATACCTTGATGAAAGTACCGATCGCGAAACTTCCAATTTATCAGTTATACTGGGGATATTAAGGGCGAAAAATTATTCATGATAGGGACAGTGTCACAAGATGGAATTACCACCAAATTGCCTTTTTCTCGCATTTAATTCTCAAGATTACCACACTCCCAAAATACCTCAAATTACCAAAAATACTTCAAAATTAACACAAAATCCCATAATACCATAATAAAAAAGTAAAAAGAAAATAGAAACATACAAACCACCACAACCAAGTGCATAAAAATACAAAAAATTAAGGTGGCAACCCTATTCACCATCTTGAATTTTAAAATTCTGACTTCTGATTCGAAATCAGCAACCTCCTAGCACTGTTAAATAATGATGCCTGACCCATTTTTACCTAGTGTTCGCGCCAGCACCGTATTCGTTCTCTGATATAAATCATCTATTGGTAGCGAACAAGCTTTCGTTGCATTGACTGCAGTGAGCTCTCTGACAACGATATCTTAGATTAACAATATCTATGATCTATTTTTTATTGCTCTATCATGTTTTGTTCGTCTTCGCTGCAATCACACACATGATTTCTTTGCAGCATGCAAGACAGTGCAGTGTAGTGTGAAATGAACAAATGTTTTGAAGCCGGTTTTAAGTGCACCTACGCAGGGCTCTAATACATACCAAACTTGATGACGCATACATAACTGAAAAGAATCCTTGCTAGACGATGTGGATGCTGACAGTCGGAACATAACTTTTTTTAGGAAACGAACGTTCCTGAATTTTTCGAAACGATTAATTTTTATGAAAATTTGAAAACGAACGTTCGTTGCTTATTTTTTTTTTTGTGAAAAATTCGATCGAATAAATTTGAAAGTGACAAATTTTTCAGAGATAAAAAATACGACGCCAGCAGAGAGTTCCCCATTCGTTCGTGATAACTTGCGAGAACAATTTTATATGAGGAGAACGATAATTGAGAACAATCGTATTTCAAACGTTCTCCGCACCCTGTTACTAAGCAAAGTTTTCTAGTTATAAGAAATTTTTCTCCTTTGGTCAAACAAGATAATCAATATTAAAGCTTTAACTTCGAGAAAATAATTGAGTAGGACCAAGAAAAAATATGCTAGAGTTTTTGGAATGAATTCAGCAGTTTAATTAGCTGTTAACAGCATTCAGTTTATATATATTCTCAGTACTAGAAGAATAATAATTGTGTTAAGAGTTTTATGCATGACTGAGAATCGATAACCTGTTTTCTTGGTTTAAGCAGAAAATGCTTGATTATATTCTCTCAGTGCAACTTAACACAAAATGCGATAGATGTGCATATCACTTTCCCAAATAAAAAACAAATATATTTTTCTCTGTCGCAAATATATTCACTAAAATGTTGATTTAAGAAATGATAAAAAAATTCGTGTTCATTTAATGTTCGGTATAAAAAAAAGTCCCCGACTTCAGTCAAACACAACTGAGTTTTAAGAGAAATATTTGAGCAAGAAGTAAGAAATTTAAATCTGTAAAGGAAATCGGTGGATTTGGCAAATCCAATAAAATTTAGACTTAGCAAAAGATAGTTTGAGAAAACATTCAAGTTTAAAGGAATTCCGACAGACGTTAAGTGACGCAAAATAAATTTTCTGACATTAAATATAAATAAACCGGTAGTTTTACTACAATCTCAATAAAATCCACAGATGTTAAAAAGATAAGCTATAAAAAATTTACAGTGAGCGTGTGTGTATCTGAGCAATGAGAATAAAGTCGAACTGTTAAAAATTTAAAATGGAGTCGCATAAAATTTTAAACTTCATTCAACGATGAAAGCGATGAAGAAAATAAATCCTTTTTATATGCAATCATTCAGATGAGTGTTTGAGTGTGTGTGAGTCAGTCCCACGACATGTTTTGCTGTTGTGACATTTTTGACAGTTAATGTGACAGCAAGCGGACAATATGTTGGTCCCACAACAACAACAACAACAACAATAAAAAGTGTTCTTCGCTAGCATGCAGCAAAAATGCACAAAATTTAACGAGCGCAGCAGCAGCGAAAGAGCGAAAAAGTAATGTATTTCATTTCATTCAAATTGAATTCAATTCAATCGATTCAATCAATTTGCTAAAAGTGCACAAACAACAACAACAACAGCAACATACCACACATTGCAACAGAAATAACAGTAACAGCACAACAACAACAATGAAAAAGTAGCGATTCAGTGCTATTGTAAGAGTGTGTGTGTGTGTGTGTGTGTGCCTTGACAGTGCTGCCAGCTAAACCGCCAATGACAGTCGAACGTGCGTTGGTCATCTGTGGACGAGGACACTAGCACACTAGCAACGTGGACACTCGAAAAACTTTCAATTGCTTAATGCTGACGGTTGTGTGGGTGGAAGGAGAGGTTCGGTTGCCCTGATGGGCAGAAACATAATTTTTGCTTTGCCTTGCCTTGCCATTGAGCAAACAATGACCATAATGATGGGCCAAAATGTCGGTTAATGCCGATTTCATGCTGGCCTTGTTAGTGGTGGTGGTGGTACGTTCTATTATATTGCATTGGTTTGGCACAGTGTTGTATTGCCGGCCAAAACTAAATAATCATTTCCCTTAATTTCACAGAAATGAATAATGAAATCTGACAGCCGGAAGATCCTTGGCTAATTGTTTTAAGGATTTTCTATGCCTCTGAATGGCAATGCTTGCAACCATCCCATTCTGTAGGCTTGTCATTTTGGGAGGTAGTAGATTTAAGCATTTTCATAAAAAAAAAACAAATTTTTTAAAAAATCAGAAAAAGAAATAGGAAAAAATTATTAAAAATGTACAATTCTATTACCTATTAAAAATTCAGACCAATCGACTCGAAAGAATTTTAGAAACGAAGTTCCTTTACGAGGCTTGCGGGTAGTGTGATTTTGTAGAAATCTTCACGTAACAGTAAGATTGCTGTGTGTGTATGCGTGCGAGTTTCGAGCAGACTACGAACTACCCAGCAGGCAATTAAGCTAGCGCTTCGCAAAAGAGGGCATTTTTGGTGTCAATACACCTTCCATGATCACTACATTGATAAGTACTTATGTAAGGCCTAAATTTTCAAGGTTTTCAGTCTTTTCATATTATTTTATATGAAAAAATTTAAAAAAATTTAGAAAAAAATAAATGATCAAAACAATTTTAAAAAAAATCCAAAAAATTTTTTATTGTCCGAGTTGGGTCTCGAAAACAGGTCTCCGAAATCTAACACATTACATATTATATTATACGAAAAAAATTATATGAAAAAATTTCAAGTCTTTTCTTATATTTTTGTATGAAGAAATTTTACAAAAAAATGGACAAAAAAATTTGTAAAAAAATGTAAATTTAAAAAATATACGGACAAAAAAAAATTTTTTTGTCCGAGCTGAGTCTTATACCCGCTCCCGAAAGCTTACTTTCATATGGAATTATGCAAAATAAGCTAAGTTTTATTAAGAACTGCGGTTAACGAGTGGATAAGATGTCGGACCGCTGATGAGATGAGAGGACGTTGGTTCAAATCTGAAAATTGCTAGTCGGTTTTTTATTTCAAGTTGACATTTATATTGCTTTTCTTTCTAACGTTCATTCTCAAAAAGGGCTTCTTGCAGGCCTCTTTAGAGTAGCGAGAGTGGAAGGCCTGAAAAATTTGCTCGTTTTATAGAAAAACAGAAAGTATACTTGGATGTGAATGTGGACGAGCTTCGAAATCCATATGAAGGCCTGATGGTAGTGCTTCCTAGTCCTGCCATTGCCGACTGGGTAGCAGGCGAGTGCGCTGTGTGTGTGTGCGTGCAAGTATTGAGATTCGAGCAGACTAACAAACAAAGGTTCATTTATAAGGTTGTGACACTTGAGAGAAATGCGTTCTTTTTCGCTTTAGCTTGAACTGTCAACTGTGCCTCTTCTTTGTTATATGCATTTAATTTCTTTTCATCTATTCTGACAGTTCGGCCGAGCTCGCTTTCAAGTGCCACAACCCATGATACAATGACCAGGTATTATTAATAGCGACTGCCCTGCCAAGCTGTCGTCATAAAATGTCAAAAGCAAGTGATGTACACCGAAACAAAAATAACAAGGGATTTTCTTTGTTTTTAAAGCAAGGATTTTAATGTCACACTGTTCTCATTATGATTTTAAGCAGTTTTAATTTATGACTTTTCCGACATAAGTACCTACTTATATATTAAAAGTTTTTTTACATTTTGCAATATTTGGTTATTTTACTAAATTTAAAAGTAGTGATAAACTATAGTTCCCGAGATATATAATTGTATATATTGTGCCATGGCTTTTGTTCAAATCTCTCCACTTTTCTGTTTTAAAAAATCTGCAAAAATGGACTAATTAATTAACAACCTGTAAAATGTGCCGTTTTAAAGATTATTTTTTCGCTTTTAAGAAAAATCGATTATAAATTAAGGAAAACAACATAATTAAATGTCATCACCTCATTTTGACAATATACGCCCACGCTGAACAGCTGTTTCAGCTCGATTAATACTGCCTTCAACTCATTATATCATGCCACAACCTTATAAATGAGCCTTGTAACAAACGAGTAGGGGAGAGCGCAACTCTCTCTCTCTCTCTCTCTCTCTGTCACTCTCTCTGTGTGTCTCTGTTTCTGACCTGTATAAATTTGCTGGAGGCTTTCTCAATCCGCCTTTATTTGTAAACAAACACACAAATAAAAATTCAAAATTCGTTTTAACGAAATTTTCATGGTAAAACTAGACACGGTAGTGTTAGGGCGGAAAGCCGGTGACCGAAACTGTCAAAGCGAAGTTGACAGCTCATACAAAATCTGCATCCAATGAGAATGCAATGAGAAAGCAAAATTAGGCAGAAATAGCAAAATGCCTAAATTTGACAGTTAAGGTCACTAAGAAAGAGAGCACATTCAACCCTAACTTGAAAAACTTCATAAAAAAATTGTGGAAGGTGGCCAGTGAATTTGCCTTAAGTTTGAAGAACTGCAAACTGCAGCAAATGTGTGCAATACAGTGTAATCTGATGTTATAATTTCAAAAAGTTTTTTTGACACTAGGGTGGATTCTGAAAATATATTTTTATTATTTTATACTCTTTGTAGATACGCTGGTGGCTGATTTCGAATCTGATGTATGAATTTCAAAAAGTTTTTTGAAACTAGGGTGGGCCCTGAAAATGTGTTTTTTTGCTTTATACTCTTTGTAGATTCGCTGGTCGCTGATTTCGTGTCTGATGTTAGAATTTCAAAAAGTTTTTGACTTTAGGGTGGATGTTATATTTTTTTATGTTATATTTTGTGTGCGTGTTTGGGCAGTATTAAGGGGTCGCTGATTCTGAATCTGATGTTAGAATATCAAAAAGTTTTTGTTTGACACTAGTGTGGACCCTAAAAATGTGTATTTTGTTTTATACTCTTTGTATATATTTTGGCAGTATGAAGGGTCGCGGATTTTTAACCTGTTGTTAAAATTTCAAAAAGTTTTTTGACATAAGGGTGGACCATAAAGATGTGCTTTTTAGCTTTATACTCTTTTAAGATTCGCTGGTCGCTGATTTCAAATCTGATGTGAGACTTTCAAAAAGTTTTTTGACATTAGGGTGGACACTTAAAAGTTTTTTTTTTATTTTATAATTTTTGTGTATGTGTGAGCAGTATTACAGGGTCGCTGATTCTGAATCTGATTTTAGAATTTCAAAAAGTTTTTGTTTGACACAAGTGTTGACCTTGGATATATTTTTTTTGTTTTATACTGTTTATAGATGCGCTGACCGATTTTCCCGATTTTGAATTTGATGTTAAAATTTCCAAATGTTTTTTGGCATTAGGGTGGACATTAAAAATGTGTCCTGAAGTTAACATTTCAAAAAGTTTTTTAACACTAGGGTGGTCTCTGAAAATGTGTTTTTTTAATATTATACTCTTTGTATATGTGCTGGCAGCACTAAAGTGGCACTGATTTTGAACCTGATGTTAAAATTTAAAAAAGTTTTTTTGACACTAGGGTGAACCTAAATATGTGTTGTCATTTTATATTCTTTGTAGATACGCTAGTCGCTAAATTTTTTTTTACACTAGGGTTGACCAATTTTATGTGTTTTTTTATACTCTTACGTAAGTCCAGTTTGCAATTCAACTTTTCAATCAATTCAAGCTCCAAATGGGGAACATGATGCATATTCAATGCTTAAAGATTTGTTGCGTCATAAAGCAAACATTGCTGGTAACGGTAACTGCCTATATTCATCTCTCATAAGAATTTAACATCTACATTTTCAAAAAACTAATTTAATTTTTTTTCTAAAATATTCTATTAAAGTTTTTAAAAAAATTATATAAAATAAAAATGAGTAAAAAACCTAAAAATATATACATTTTATTTCGAATTACAGTTGGAGCTTCAAATAAATCGTAAGGAACTTTGTTCCTGACGGGGCTCTCCCGACCACACCACTTTTGTGAAACATCCAGGCTGGTCAAAAAAGCGTTGAATCTTGTTCTCAAATTTTTTACAGTATACTCTTTTTCTCTCTTATTGTACTTTCGAAAAAATTAAAAAAATCTATTTTTTAAAATTCGAGCACAAAACAACATTAACAAATGACTAACTAGCATCAAAGACCTATCTGTTTTTTTAATATTTAAAAATTTAATTTTAAACAAATATCAGTAAGATATCTAAACATTTTTTTTTTGTAAAGCTAGAAAATTGCACAGCTTGTTTTTTACATGAAATTTGTTTACTTACGTTACCCCGTGCGTCGTGTGTGCCGTAATTATTCTCGGGTAATTAATCGAAAACGTTTCGCGTGGCCAAAATAGAGCCGCATATTAATGAAAAAGAACATTAAAAGTTTTTTGTTGTCTTCTTTTAGGGTCAACACGTTTCCTATATTTTTCGGCATCGCCCGAAATGGCTACTTGATGCAATTTCCTTACAACAACAACAACGGAGTTGAACAAGCTTTCGAAAAAATAAAGAAGCCTCTAACATAAAAAATTTATTGCATGCGAGGATACATTCAAGAAATTATTGCCTGCTATAAATTCTAGCTTTGCTCCACAAAACCTTAAAAGCTAAACAATGCTTAAATAAATTTGTATATTAATACAAACATAAATATTACTTTCGCCAACACACTCTTGCACTCTTCGTCTCTCTCTTTCTCACTCTTTTACTGTGTGTCTTTCTCACACGCTCTTTTGACATTTTACAAATAATTAAAATTCTTCAGTTGAACGCTTTCACGCGCTCACATGAAATTCATAGAAAATTTATGCAAGCAACTAAAACTAAATGAATACAAAAACAATTTAAAAAAAAATGTTTGCAATTAGCGCAATTTTAACATTTAATTCAAAAAATCCTCTACAACCCAGCACACCAACTCACCCCGATCAACCAACCCATTCCTTGAATTTTAATATTCCTTTCTATTTTTCAACATAACGCATTCCATTTTCGCCTCATTTTAGTGGACTCCAGACGCTTGAGCGTGAAGTATGCATAAAATTAGCCAACTACGCCTTCAAGTATGCAATGAAAATTTGCATTTAGCACTTGGCAAACATTTAAGGATTGCAAGAAAATAGAGTGCGTGGCGTTGCGCTGTGGTGGGCGGGTGTTGTTTCGTTGAGCTCTGCTCTCGAAAGGGGTCAGTGGGGTGACTGCGTGAGTGCTGGTTACTTGATGTTCTGGTAGCAGCAGCAACTCAACAGTTTTAATTTGTTTTGCGGCCCCTGACTGCGTTAAATTGACCCAAGCCCCGCCTCCCCGCACAGTGCACGGTCAACCAGTCAGCCTGATATCCGTTTTTCCAACGCCTGATGCGCTTACATTGCATACACTTACTTCACTTCAAGGATTCATGCATGCGAGGGGCATGCAAAGCATAAAAGTTAGCAACGTGACACAATTAAATATTTCACACCCGGGCGTTAGTGCGCAAAAGTATGCAAAAATTAAAGAATACGTTTTAAAACAGAAACAAAGAAAATAAAACCAAAAAAAGAATAAAATGTCAGTCCGCACGCATTCAATATTAAGTGGTGTGAACTCAAGCAGCCGAGAAGAGTTGGTTTAAGTGTCAGTCAGCCTTGAGTTTAACTGCTAAATTAGACAGGGATTTGTGAGTAACTCCTCTTCATCGTAGTCCCACGAGTGAAGACAAGTGGATTTATAATAAGAGCAAGAACATAGATGCTTTGTCTCAATTAAATGGGAAAGGAGTGAAATTCATGAAGTGAACCAGGATCACTCTTTTAATATTTCGATCGGATAACTTAAATTTCACTCAAAGAACTAAACAATTTATTTAATAGACTGACTTAAAACCAAGTCATTTCTATAATAGTACATTGAAAATATCTATATAATTTATAGATGCTTTATAGCCCAGCTAGCACAAAAAGGTTGTAAAAGTGTCGCAAAAGAGTCGCCAATACAGATATAAATCGTATAATGTATTTAATACTGAAAAAGCAGATATTTTACGCTAATTTCTTAACAACTTAGGTTGCAATTAGGCAAAAAATGTATTATAATAATGTTATAAATGTTGTAAACTGTATATATAAATGTTTGTAAACAAACTTAAGTTGCACGTCACTAGATGAAACATGCTTGAAACATCAAAAAATTTTTTTATTGTGTTATTCTTACGCTACAATTCGGCTAAAATAACATGAATGTAAGAAATATTTTGTTTTATTGAAGTTATTTTTTGTTATAATGAAAGATTTCTTAACAAGGAAGGAGTACTGATGACATAAATATTTCTGATTGAAAAAAATAAGTTCTTAAAAAGTTTTAAAATGTTCTGCATAAACAATTTTTAATACAATTTTCATTAAACCAGTGATAATTTTTTGGAGTGTATTTTAAAACTCAAAGACAAATTGGAATGCAATACAATGATGTGAAATTATATTGAAAATATGAAGAGTTATACTCTAAAATTTTACAACAAAGGCCATTTCGTAAATGAATATTTGTGTTTTACCACTAGAAAACTCACGCACCATCCGAATAATAAAAATTTGTAAAATAATATGAAAATAAGATATTTCGAGTTTTTGATTCCCACGTAATAATTTTTTATATACAGCTAAATACATTTTTTAAGTTCCTAGTGCCTTATTGCATTAAAAATTTTAAAAGAAAATAATAAATACTTAAGAAAATCGTATTTAAATTTATTCCAATCAAAATTCATAGTGTAGAAAAAAAAAATCAAATATGGTATGAAGTTTTTAGACACTTTTTTCCAAAATTTTTGCACCTAAATAATAATAACTTCAATGCATAGTTCTTGCAACAAACTAAATATCAACAGTTACAACTATTTTTTTGAAGTTGCTGCAACTGAATTATAACCTTAATGCAGCATTTATTTACAATTTTATTCAAAACTTATTGCAACTGAATCATAACTCCAATACAACGTTTATGTAACTAATTACATTTTATAAGTTGCAATGGTTTTTTCTAAAGTTCTTGCAACATAATAATAGCCTCAATACAGCGTTCTTATATCTAGCAAAATTGTATGTTACCATTATGTTTTCTAAAATTGCAACAACTAAATAATAAACTAAATACAGCACAAGCTTGTAATGATTATTTTCAATGTTCTTGCAACTGAATATAAACCACAATTCAACGTTATTTTTCCCAGCTACATTTTTTGAGTTATAATAAAGTCTCCTAAAGTTGTAGCAACTGAATAATAACCTCAGTACAGCATAAGGTTGCAATGACTATTTCCAATGTTGTTGTTACTGAATAAAAACTCATTTCAACCGTCTTGCAACAAAACAAATTCTTATAATTTCACAATGATTCATTGCCATTCAACGAAACATTTGTTCAATTTAATGATCTCGTTGAACGCTACCAATATTTGGCCTATTTATGTTATTTATGTAAATGAAGTTGGTTATTAATTTGTGAAAAAATAAAACAAAAATGGATTATACGGTAGTACAAGCCTACACAAAGAAATTGACACATAATTTTTTGTGAACAATAAAATTTATATTTTGCTTATGGCATGTTAGTGTCAAAATTGGAAACATTTAACTACAGTGACTTCCCTATAACATTACGAAAACATCTTCAAACCGAAGATTTGAGCATTTAGTTGTTGTAACATTGATATGAATTAATATAATCATAAAGCAACTTAGTCGCATCCAGGTTGCAAACTCGTTACTATATTTGTTACAATTACAATACACAAACATTTTTTATAGGTGCAACAAAAAGAAATGTTGTAATTATGTTAATGTAACGTAAAAATTACTTATTTTTTCACAACTTTATGAAACATTTTTACAAAAAGTGCATTTATTCGTAACATAATTAACACCATGGTTTAACATTTTTGCAACAAAACGAATGATTTGTTGCAAATTACTTATTTGAAACTTTAATGCAACCCATTTTTGACTAAATTTGTTTAAAAAAATTGGAATACCACCAAATTATAACATATTTTTTTGTTACAAATCGAAATCTGTGCTAGCTGGGAGGAGTTTGATGGTGGCCTAAACTCCTGCTAAGCCAGTGAATTGATTTTGATAGGCTGTAGATGTAAAAAACTTTGTATAAAGAAATGTATATCTGTTACAAGAGACACCTTTAAAATAGAAAGTAAGCAACGTTTTGAACCTTGTTTAATGCAAAACTCAAATAAAATTAATGTGAAAAAAGCTGTTTGGTATAAAAATTTTCACAATCTAGGCAAATATCTCAGTCTAATCTTATGGGTTTTTTAAGTTCTATGCCCTTTCTCATTTAAATTGTTTAAGCCTAAAGAATTATCCTAGGTTAAGTTAAAGAATTTCTAATGTTTTTGTCAAAAATTCCTAAAATATTTTGTTTTTATTTATCAAAAAGAAAGGCGTGGTCTCTTTATGCTTAATAAAAATATGCCATATTTTATGTGATCAGGCTAAGTTATTTATATTTTGTAAAGTTTTAATGTCATTAAAAATATTATATTATATACATAAAATAAATTTTCAATATCTATGAAACAATTTTTAATATTAAAGTTTTTTTTTCCTAAATGACCTTGTTATTTATTATGTTGATTTTATATGATTTAAGTACAAATTCTAAATGTTTGATAGTTTAAATCATACTTGATTTTAAATACAAATTCTAGTTGTTTGATAGTTTAAAATCGTTTATTGAGCGATTTAATATGAAAAGGAAAAAATCACTAGCTGATTTTATTGCAATTTTGGCCCTGCTAAAGGCTTCATCAGAAATCTTTGTGATACCCGTGCAAGCGCGCACTAGCGCAATAAAATCAGCTAGTGATTTTTTCCTTTTCATCTTGAAAAAACGTTGTTGTTATTTCTTTGGAAAGATTCGTTAGAACAATTAATTGTTCTTACTTTGACCTAAGGCTCAATAATCAATTTTAAACTATCAAAGAACTAGATTTTGTTTTTAAAATCAAGTATGATTTAAACTATCAAACATTTAGAATTTGTATTTAAATCATATAAAATCAACATAATTTTTAATATTTTTAAACATGTTTTGTTGTTTTTTTTTTCTTTTTTAATAAAATTAATTAATTTTTAATTAATTGTTCTTACTTTGACCTAAAGCTCAATAAACGATTTTAAACTATCAAAGAACTAGAATTTGTATTTAAAATCAAGTATGATTTAAACTATCAAACATTAAGAATTTGTATTTAAATCATATAAAATCAACATAAATTTTAATATTTTTAGACATGTTTTGTTGTTTTTTTAGGAAAGGTCTGAAAAATATTCATCGGCAGTGGCTGAAATGTAAAAAGAGTCAATAAATAAAAATAATAAATTTACTACTTTTGGTAAAATTTACATAAAACGGCAATGATTATAATGCATAATAGTGAGATGAATTTGAAGCAAGTCTGTTTGTATTTATTTATTGTTGCAACAAACGCCGCTCAGCTACATTTTATTTAAGAAATAGCCAGCTTTATCATGCTTCCATTTACTACTGGGCATTTGATTTACGTTTGAAATGGTTCGACCTTTGATCTTAAATGCTTCTTCAATGTTCACAGCTTTTCTCATTTTATAGCAAACAAGTGTTGAGGTCAACATTTGCGAGCAAAGAACACGATTCCATTTTAAAAATCACTTTATTTTTTTCTTAAGAGCACAGAATTTCCAAAAAGGGTAGAAAAATGTTGCATTTTTTTGAGAAACGAAAACGCCATAAGCTTGATGTATATTCATTATAAAGTTTTGCACGATATAAAGTTTATGTTGTTAAAGCGCCAAAATGCACATAAAACACTTTCTAAAAATAGCCATTTTCAAATGAAAAATCCATAACAAATATCGAACACATATATCTCTTTAGTTTTAAGAGATTGAACGAAAAGCCTTTGTTTGAAAACTTAACCCGTCTTTACAGCCCTATTCTGGTTGTTAGCTTAACAAGAAATAGTTAAGGAGCTCTTGTTAAGCTGATTGTTATGTTATGTAAATGTTGGTATTCTTAAAAATCATTAACAACATAAAAGCTTAAAAAGCTTTTAAAGTTCACCATGCATGGTGAAAATCGATATGAAAACAGATGCTTCGAGTGCAGCTTGTGCAAGCTTTGCAAGCGCTTGAAAAATTTGCCACGGCTACTGAAAGATTTCATTATCAACACTTAAAATAAGTAAAAAATTCTTCCATTTTTCAGTTTAATGTATTTAAACTCAATATTATATTATAATTTGTTTTTTTTTTATTTTCACAACAATTTGCTATCTAAGCACATGCATTTTATTCGTTGTTAGGACTCTTTCTGTTATTAACAAAATTGTAAGGAAAGGAGCTTTTAAATTTGCAGCAGAATACGAAACCTTAACAAATTGTTAATATTAACTATTTCGTTAATGTGGTGAGCTTAGTTAAGCTGCCAGAATAGGGCTGTTAGTCTATCGTCCTTGTCCGATGTATGGTTTGAATTTCCTAGTAAAAATATAAGCGGGCGAACAGCGATCGTTCAGCGGTCGAATATGGGCCGCATCGTCCTACAAGGGTCGAACATTGCCTAATCCAAAAAGCCTAGCGACCAAAAGTTGTGTCGAACAACGGCCGTACAAGGCCAATATTAAGTTAAACGGTCACTGTACGCCCGTTGTACAGCCGACATTATTTTAAATCGGCTTCAGTACGGCTGCTGCTCGACGCTTGTACGGCCGAGAAAAATATTTAAAATTTGGCCTTGTTCGGCCGCTGTTTGGCCTTAGCTTAAAAAGTTTTTATTTGTACTCGGGTTTTATATTGAAAAAAACAAACAAATTTTCAATATTATCTCAGATAGGAATAGGTGTTTTTTCTTAGTATTATCTAAATATTATCCTTATCACAAGTACTAAAATATTTATTTTTATAAAACTCATTTTCTGTATTAAATGTTAATTAAAGCTGTTCTAAAATTGCTTGCTGCTGTATTGCGCAGTGTCTTTATAGACACACCATGTATGTGCTTCGTCAAATGTCCCACACCATTTTGTGTTCTTTGTTTAGAGACCCTGGAATTATATCAGATAGAAGATGAGCAGTTCAAAAGAAATGCTGAGGGTACAAAAATAATAGGGCCAGCACAACATAAGACCCTAAGATTAAGGTGCTAATCCAAGAGATATATTAACTATTTTCGAAATTTTTTGTATGGGGACTCACAGGTGGGTGGCAGGTTGCGAAAGGCAAGTGAAAAATTTATGTTGGGTATGAAAAACTAATACGACCACGTCATACATTTGGATATTTTACGGTTTAATGCGAAAGACATGTGAATCCTTTTCTATATTTTTATTCTAGTATGGGGACACCCAGAAAGGAACCCAATAGGTGTGTTCAAAAGAAATATTGGGTTGAATAAATAATAGTACCAGGACACGCATATTACTCTCATAGGGTTTAATTCGGGGAAGATATGAACTATTTTCTTAATTGTGTTTTATTAACCCATTAACTGTGGCTCCCAAACGCTTCGTACGATTTTTTCAAAATTGTATATACTTTCTTATATTGATCACAGGAACTACCACAGCAAATTTCAACTTTGTATCTTTCTCCGTAATCGATATATAAGTTGGGTATAAAAATACCCAACCGTCGTTAATCTGTTCTAAATGGGCACAAATTCCTTCTGCAACGACAGCACATTTTTATATGAGGAATTTTCTATCAATAGCTGGTATAGTTGGTAAATTGGCTAAGAGAGCTTTTACATTTTTTAATATATAACATTTTTTACAAATGATAATAACACTCATTTTTCTGATTTTTTATGTTTATCACTTTTGACTTTGAGAATGTAGTAGTTAACGTAAAAATTTCTTAACACACTATAAAAACAATTTATAGCTCTATGGTTTCTTTAAGCAATAAACTTTAAGCAAAAAATAAACACTTAGCTTTTACCAATCCTGAGATATGTTCAATTCTGCAGAAGCATTTTCATGGGTAAAAAATACCCAACCCCAGTTAATGGATTAAAAGCAACAACTAAACTTTCACTCATTCCTTGCAATTCTAATTAATTTTTCACTGTCACAATTGGTACGAAAATGTAAAAATAAATTTTTTTCACTTTAAGTACAGCATATTTTGTTAAAGTGCATTGATTTTTTGTCATTTCATATTAAATATATATTAACCCTGTAGCTCCTAAGGGTGTAAGAATCGATCATCCTTCCCATACGATTTTTTGTTCAAGTCAACTCCATGAATGTTTGCACTCTATTGCAGGACACCCTGTATAAAGAAATAAATAGGTAACGGATGTGACAAACCTTCGAATTGATTTTGTAGCATGAGATTGATTTCGTCTTCGCGCTAGTATAGCTCGAGAATGGATTGGACAGGTGGGTAAATTTACCCTGTAGCTCCTAAGGGTGTGAAAATATACCCCCCCCCCCCCCCCATCTTATATGATTTTTTGATTAACTCGATATAATCTTCCATAAATATTTGCACTCTACTGCGGGCCACTCAGTATAAATTTGAAATTTTGGCACATTATTTGCCTTGTAAAATTAATCAAATAATGTCAAAACCATTACCGCAACACTTTGATTCGATTTTAATCACGTCTGTTACTACCTTTTTCTTACAAATAGCACAAACTGTAAAAACAATTCGTTGCCATGTCATCACTTAAAAATAAAAATATTTTGTCACATCCGTTACCCCGTATTTTAGCTCATATATTTTCACAATATAAAATTTTTACTTTGGTCACTTCCGATACACAAACACACACACATACTCACACTTCTATTAACCAGTAAAAATAGTTTCAATTTTATGTTATATCCGATTATTTTTCATAGAATGTAACAAAACGATTTTCACGTCCGTAACCTCTTAAAAATAATTAAATATTGTCGCTTATTTGAACAAAACATTTAAGTTAAAAAAATTTAAGATTATTGTCATTACTGTTAAAACTTTTTATCTCTAAAATTTGTCCCTAAGACTTTGTCATATCCGTTATGACATTTTTACCAGAATTAAGCTTGGTTTTCACTATGTCATTTTCAGTCACCAGTTGTTGTCAATCAAATTGAAAATAACAACATGTAGACATTTTTTCTAACTTTTGGTGCTCTTGGAAAATTAAAAACGATTAAATTATTAGACGAAGCTATGCAGAAAATGTTCTAGAATTTTATTAAGGTGATATTTCAGGTGACAAAATTTTGTGTTCTCATAAAAATGACATAGTGAAAACCAGCATTAGAATTATATTTTGTATTAAATTTAGCCTAAATTATTTAATTTCGTATTTCTGTTACCACAAACCAAAATCGGTAACGTGTTATCGTCACATTCGTTGCCGAAAAATATTTTCTTAGAATGTGCCACATCAGTTACTATATATTGTGTATGGATATAGCTAGAAGTTAGTAGAAACATCATTGAATAAATTTTATTCCACAAAATATTCCGCTTATTACATTTAATTGTACTGTTACATCCATACCAAACAGCAGATAAATAATTATTACAAACAGATACTTTAACGTACTATTGATTCATATTCCATAATAATAATGTAATTAATAAGCAGTAGTGATGACGATACATTTTTTAAAAAAAAATTTTTTGATCATTTCTTAATGAATCATGAAAAAAACGACTTACAACAAATTTCGCCAACTTAACACTTGCAAAGAAATCGTGTTGATCATACAAAGAAACCACAGATTAGCACCGAAGAACAAAAAGATGTACTGGCAAAGTTAAGCTGAATGAAATCTTAGTGGGTATTTCCAAAACCACATCCAATTTTGTTTTTCTTAAAACACAAAGAAAGTAGAAGTCACTCAAGTATAAATATGTGTTAAGTTGAGTCATTTGGCAAGATCAACAAAATTAATTACAACAATCTTAAAGATCGTTCATATACAATCTTAGCCATAAATATGGTGACAGGAAATGCCAAAAATTAATCATGATATAAATGTAATGCCACATTAAAGGACAGCATTAAAAATATATTTGTAAAAATGTCCACATTTTTAGTGAACTAATTCTTAATTTGGCGCTACAACTTTTGATTTACGATCTTTATATCGAATACGTTGAAATGCAGACATTGACATTGTTTAATTAACTTGTTGCTGTCAAAATTAAACACAGCTTTGTGTCACAATCAACAAGGAACAGGCAAGAAAATGTATAAAAAAAATTGTGTAGGTGTATATTTTATAGTTCTTATTGTTGTTGGCTGGAGAAGGTAATCTGCATATGAACATGAACGTGATCAACTTGATAAAAAAACAATTCTGACAGGCAAAGAAAAACAAATGAGACACTAAATAAACGGACAGCTGAGTAAAATAGAGGATAAATGCTAATATGTGGTATCTGAAAACACAATAAAACAACATAGTTGTCAACTCAGTGGCAACCATATTGATCTTGTGGGCACTACTTTGCCGCTTGAACGAACGGACGAACAACTCAATTTGTTGCGCAAATGAGGTGATAATTAAAATAATCTCGAGCATTATTTCTTGTGCTTGATTTCAGGTCAGGAAAATAAAAAACAAAATGGGTACCTTTAATGCAGCTGTGTTTAATTGCTATACAATATAATGAAAAACTAATACTCACTCGTGTGCACATATCTCGTAGTCGAGCAATTATATAAAAACAAAAACTTAGGATTTATCAGTCTGACAGGAAATTGCATTTTAATTTTTTTTACTTTATACTATATATATAAATATATATATATATATATATATATTTTATCTACTATTTTTTGTATTGTTTTTTGCGTTTTGCATTGCATGCAAATTCAAAGTCTATAAAAAGTCACGCAGGCTTCTTTTAATTATTGTTTTACTTGGTTTTTTGCTCTTGGATTTGTTAGTAATTTTTCTTGTGTTTATTGTCTACTATCTTATTGCTTATGAGTCATGAGATTAATAGAATAAACTCTCTAATATTTCTCTTATTTCTTGCAGTGTATTGATTAGGCACGCCTTGACTGTGGCGGAAGCCAGAGCTGTTGACATTTCATGCGGTCGCTGACACTGATCTTGACACTTTTCTGATTAATGTTAGAAAACAACGAATAGAGAATGGAACAATATAATAATTCTGGTGAGTTGATTTTATTATATTTTATTCAAAAGGAAATCCATAGTGGAGATAGTTTAAGTACATCCTTAGCTTAAAACATTGGAGTATTTGGTGAATATCAAGAATTTTTCTCAAAAAATCTTTAGATTACCCAAATATTCAAAACAGGCGTCTTCTATTTCCTAAAACTATAGCAAAGATCTCATATATATGTTTATAATTGATTTTATCTAATCTCATAAATAGTCTCATAGTTATTATGAAATGATCCTTTGTAACGGTAGTACAAAAGTAATACCAATATGATATTGCTTTATAAAATGTACCAAATCAGAATGGGGGAAAAACTTACCAATTTTAATTGATATGCACAAAAGTGGGTACCGTGATTACCGAATATCAACTGAACCGACTGACTATTAATACAATTGCTTGCATTCAATGTCAAAAATTTTAATAAGGTTCACGGAGTATATACAATATTATTTTTGGCAACACAGATTGCTCATATCTTTAAGAACAAATCAACTTTAATGTCTCATCCAGAATATTAAGGCATTGTGTTCTATTTAATGTTGGTCTTCACAGAACAAACTATGCTTCAAATGCGCCTATCGTTAGAACTTTGCGTAAATTTAACAATCATTCAAATATTTGTTCTATAGATTTTTCAGTATCTAAGTCAGTTATGTTTAGGGGCGTGTTTATAGAGGCGACTTGTTGCTTTGCCGAGCCGAGCTGAAAGCGCGTTAAGCAAAAAGCAGCTGGTAGTGCGTATAGTGCCCGCTTACCGCCGCTGACTTGTTGCAGATGGTTTTTGACTGCTTTGTGTTGCTTGTTGTTTTTTTTTCTTTGTTGTTTATTTTTGCAATTGAAGAATCAAAAAAGTCACGCGATTTTTCAATTTCCTCAAAACAGCGGACAACAAGTGAACCAAGGCATGTGCCTTATACAAACAAGGTTTGTTTTTTGACCTGAAAGAAAAGGGATAGATTTCTTTAGAGGAATTGGTTGGAACCATACGGTAATTATTGATGAGACGAACCAAACGTGAAAGACAATTTCAGCCCTAAGTTATTCCTGTCCTTTAATTCCACATTTTCAACAATTTATTTGTTCATTTTTAGTTTTCCATAATTCTTAAATGTAGGAAAGAACAAATAAAGTGAAAAGAACCATCATGCCCTAGCCCGGATTCGAACCAGGGACCTCTGGGTTGATAGTCTAGTGCACTCTCCACTAGACTACAAAGGCCGAAAATGCGAAAAAATGATGCTGAAACGCACTTAAAGCCACTGTAAGTTGCTTTAAGTCACTTTAAGACGCTGACTTGTTGCAGATTGTTTTTTTTTTTTCAATTTTGAGTTTATTTGTATTAAGTTTTTGTTTTGTTCATTTTAACAATCGAAGCATCAAACAAGTTACGTGATCTCGTGTATGCTTTTTGCTTTCCTAAAACCAGCAAACAACAAATCAAGCGACGAAAATGCGAAAAATTATGCTGAAACGCATTGTAAGCCACTGTAAATAGCCTTAAGTCACTTGCTGATAAAACTTGTTATTTCAAATAGTTTTTTAACAGAACAGAAAAAAAAATATATAAAATATAGTGGGAAAAGAAGTCAATCGGCTGAATAAGCTACTTTTCAAAAGCCTTAAAGGATATGTGTTGGTAAGTATGCATTATACAGACTCGTTAATGGCTTCATTGACCAATATCTAATTACTTCGATATTTTGCATACACATAAAACAGATTGATGATGTCAAATGATTGTTTTTTTCACAACAAATTTAGAAGAAGACAAAAGCTATTGATCGCTAATTCTGATTTTTCACCTAATTGCATTTGATTCAACGAAAAAATGAAGAAAAGGCTCAGCTGCCAAAATAAAAAAAAAAGATACCAGACAGAAGAGAAACGGGTTTTTTTAAACTTATATTTGCAATTTTGTATTTTTGTTTAAAGCATGAAAAAGTAAAAAATATATCCAGCTCAGAAAATTTTAAAAAGGTCTGATTTTTGCCATATTAGGACCACCATGTCTAAATAAGGCCCAATCTATAATGGTTTTAGAAACATAACAAAACAGTCAGAAAATAATAAAATGAGAATAAAATGTTAGTACAACTGTTGGTTTACATTCATACTAAACATAAATGCTATTCATAGCTTTTTTTTATAAAAACTTTTATAAAAAATACTTTTATTGCCAAAAGCTTATTTTGAAAAATTAAAGTAAAGCTCCCTGGCTTTTTAAAGAGAATTTTGGTAATTTTCTGACCTTTATTGTTGAGGGCTTTCTTTCTGGTAGTTTTTTTCTGCCTGGTAGATTTAGGTGTGGACATGAGATCGGAAAAAGAAAGCTGGAAAGAAAAAAACTTTGGGCCTTTTTAGGCGCTCTCAATATAATTTAATTAATAAAGTTTTTCTCGGAATACACAACAATTAGATTTGATCAATTAACCTTTTTATTTTCGTTAAAATACCACTCTTGATTTTTAATTCAAAACTGGACATAAGCAATAGGTAATTCATAAAATAACTGACTATTTAATGAAAATAACAAGTAAGCATCGTGTAAAATAAAACTTAACACATGCACACCGTGCGAGCTACCGAGAAAGCAACAATTGGCACTCTGAATACCTGCGCACAAGTCGCTTTAAGCTGCTTGTTCAGCTGGCACTACACGCACTTTGAGCTTAAAGTTTTCATATGATTGTATGTGCAGCGTTTTTCAGCTTTCTCTCTCGGTTCGGCTCGGCAAAGCAACAAGTCGCCACTAAAAACGCACCTTAAACAATAAGCCCCAATTTATTAATATATTGTTTCTGCTTATACATATGTTAATTAAATATCGAGTCAGTAAGGAGCAAATTCAATTGATTATTATTAAATAAATGAAATTAAATGAAATGAACACTGTTACTATCGCATGTCAAATGCAACGAACACTTAGTATTATTCTTAGTCCCAACATTTCTAAATATTACTATTTATAACATCTTTCCGAAAGTTATCAATGTCCATGAGTGGCTTTAAATAGGCTTTGTCGGCCTTTGTAGTCTAGTGCAGAGGTCCTTGGTTCGAATCTGGGCTCGGGCATGGTTCTTTTACCTTTCTTTGTTCTTTCCTACATTTAAGAATTATGGAAAACTTAAAATCCACACCTAAATTTTGGAAAATGTGGAAGGCAATAACAGGGACAGTTAAGTGCTGGAAATGCTTGCCGAGGTTAAGACATAACACTAGCCTCGGTTAAAAGCAATTCGAATTGTCTTCCACGTTTGTTTCGCCTAATCAATAATTCACGTTCCTCTAAATAATCTATCAATTTCCTTTCAGGTCAAAGACCAAACCTTGTTTGTATAAGGCGCATGCCTTGGTCCTTTGATCTTTTAAACAAAAAAATTCGTTCGACCATCATCGACTGTATTTTGTATAAGTATTTGATCTATGATTCGAATTACACACTAATTATTAGGAATTCGGATCTTCAAACCCCGCATTCAGATTAAGCGACACCGAAAACATCGGGGTAAACAAAAATAACCCACCCTTTGGGTGTCCTCATACAAAAAACACAAAATGTGAAAGAAGTCCTATTATTTTTTACTCTCGACATTTATACCAGACACAACCACCTCCTATCTGCCATCCTTCTGAGAGTTCGCATACAAAAAATTAAATAGTGTCGAAAAAGTAAATTAAAAAAAAATCACGGCCCTCTAGAGTGCTTAAAAATATGAGGTGATCCTGTATTTTTTCTACCCCCACATTTCTTCTGAAGTCAGCAACACGCTATCTGCCACGCCTCTAGCGGTATTGCAAGGAGTACGGATTACAAGGTGCATGAAAACTCTCAAAAGGGAGGACGATAGGAGGTGGGTGTTTTCGAAAAAAATTTGAGGGTTACAAAATAATAGGTCTGTGATTTTTTTATGAGCAATTTTCGATATTTTTTTTTTATTTTTTGCATTTGTTGTTTTGTGACCCCGCAGAGGGGCGGCAGATAGGGGTTAAGTGTATACAAAAGAAATGTTGAATGTAAAAAATAATAAAGCCATCCCAAACATTTGACCTTTCTAGGGTAAAATTTGGTAGGGATATGAACTATTTTCCTTTACTTCCTTCTTTATTTGTATTTTTTGTATGGGACCTCGGAAGGCTGGCAGATAGAGCGTTGGTGTGTTCCGTCGAAATTTCGGACAATAATTCCTTGCTTAAAGCAATTATAGATTTGACGAATGTTTTGTGTTTTTTCCGTACCTAATGACCACTCACTCTAACCCACAAGCAACGAGTCCTGTTGGCAACCTTTTGCGATGGTTGCAGATTTCTGGACCTAGCAACATTTAATATCAGCTCAATAGCGGCACATTATCTGCCCTTCAGAAGCTCGCTATTTTTTATTTTTAGCAAATTTGTTGGAAATTTTTCTTTTTCTTTGTTAAACAATCAATACAAAAGCGTGAAAAAGAACTCATCGCTGCGTAGATATGTGAGAAAAACATACACTAACTGATGTAGGTACTGGCAGAAAAAAAGAAAGAAATATTTATTCAAAAAATTACAAAAATAAATTCAAGTGAATGCGATTGCTTGCTACGTGTTGCGATCATCGCTTTTGTTTTGCTCTTGACGCGATCGCATGTAAACGGCTGCAGCACCAGTAACCGACCGGCTGGCTGGCAGCATGTCAATAATTTTGATTGATTTAAGGGCAGTTGGCATCGACATAGTGCCATGGAAGACAAAATGTCAAAAAATGATCGATGCGATCAATACTCTTTCTACCTTGATTATAATAATTTTAAAAATTGCTATTCTTTCAATTCAATCAGAATTTATTTTTTAAAATGTTTTTTTTTTCCAATAAAATAAGAGCAACACTCTCAACAATATGACCTACATATTTTTCTCTTATTAGTATTCCAAACAAAAGCATGGTGTTGTATTTGACCAAACATGCCGACAAGCTGTTAAATTCAAATACAAAAAGCGCTTAAGACAAAAATTGTTGTTTATATTTGATACTCTCTGTTATTGATGTTGTTGTTGTTTGCTGTTGCTAATTTAAATAACTAGCTCGTGTGTCGGCGATAAGCTGCACAACCTATTCTATTAGCCATAAGAACATGTTTCATCATAACCGTGACGTCTGAGCGAACTCTTTTCTTTGCGGCAACTCAGCGGTATTCCCAAGCCCCCAAAAAATTATGACTCTAAAAAAAAAAATAACGTGACTAACAACGTCTTGCGAGTCACAGATCTTAACTGCTAAATTCATTTCTTATTTTTATCACATTTTTTGGATTTTTGTGCTTTTTTTTGTTGTGTTCATATGTTATCAAGCGGTTTTTTTTGTAATGACAAATTTGGCTTTCCTGCCCATGTTATTGTTATGGATTTTGTTTAAAATTCAATTAGAAGTTGGTTTATTTACATTTTTATAAAAATTTTGCTCGTAATTTTTGCAGTGTTGATAATGTATACATTGAATTTGTATAGTATAAACAAGAAGATACGTAGTCTTTAAGAAAAAAATAATACTTTTTCAAGTACATTACAGAAATTTCCATGTTTTTGTTATTTTTGATAAACAAGTGATGTTGCTGTAGTAAAGTTGTGAAGAAGGAGTTCATTGAACCACTGCGGAATGTTTGGAAAATGTTATTTATTTGTTTCATGAATTTGCATCATAATTTTTAGACACATATTTTCTTCAAATATTTATATCAAATATAAAACAGCACAGCAAAACAACTTTTGACCCACATTCTTTTCCAATTCAATCTCATTGGATTTGACTTTATGCTTATAACATAACATAACATAAGCTTATCTAACACGCAATCATAGCCCAAGTACGTATATCGCAACCACCAGCGCACGCATTTAAAGATGAGGTTGAAAGCATGGAGCGCCTTTTGATTTATGGTTGTGAATGGTGCATTATTTTCACATACACATATTAATGTGTGTCAGTGCACTAAATAAGTATGCGTGCATAAATGTGTTAATACTTCCTTTGATTTTTTTATTTTGCAAATTTATGCATATCAAACCAACTCACACAGTCAGTCATTCAATGACAAAACTGCATAAAGCTAGGTTAGTTAGGTTAGTGTGGCTGCCTCAAACGAGACACACTTAGGCCAATGAGGTCCATTGTGAGTTAATCAAGGGTTAATTTTTCCTATCTCTATTTAAACCAATTTCAGCTGTTTACTAAGCCTAGGATTCGGTAAACCGAGGATTCCGCGAGTTCGTCAAGGTCATTGAAAAACCAGTTGCCTAAGTGGAGAAAGCCTTTTTTGATCCAGCGCTGGGCAAGTGCAGAGGAAATGTACTGTAGATTCTTCTCCTCCTCTTCTCTACAGCTTCTGCAGAAGTCGTTGTGGGGGGTATGTTTAATCTTTGAGCGTGTCTGCCAATAAGGCAGTGCCCTGTAAGAATCCCTACCATGGTGCTGATGTGGTCTCTACTGAGAAAAATGAGTACTTTTGAACGCTTAAGGGTGAGTTTGCCGTGTTATATTACACATGTTACCTGCTGATCATTACACTTGTTACCTGTTGTGGTTGGTTTTGGTGCTAGATAACTCATGTATAAGGAGTTTACATGTCGTGAGAGGAATACAAAGGCTTGCCTTATCTATAGATAGTAGTTTGGTAGTACCTGTACGAGCGAGTTCATCTGCTTTGTAGTTATGTAGATAGTCCCTATGTCCAGGAATCTAGCTTAGAAAGATTCTGAGCTACTTTGTCATCTCATTTAGAGATTTGCGGCAGTTGAGAACTGTCTCAGATGTTATTTCAACAGTTCCAAGTGCTTTCAAAATGGCTTGACTATCGGATAGTATGCAAATATCCATGGAAGATATCTCATTTACCTGAAGCCAAGTTAACGCTTCATGCATAGCAGCAATTTCAGCTTGAAATGCACTGCAATGATCAGGGAGCCTGAAGCCTAAATTATTGCTTAATGCTTCCGAGTAGACTCTTCAACCTGCTTTGCCATCTAGTTTTGATCTATCAGTAAAGATCTTAAGGACATTGTGAGGTAAACGGTTTTCTAATTCCTATTCTTCTCGAGAGGGAATGGATCAGGGCACGGACTTTACCACTATTGTGGTAGATCCACCACATTTTTTCAAAATTTTAATATCTACCACTTTTGCCACCGGAGGCTTAAAATCTACCACTTCTTTTACCATCATAAAATTTTTTGATGAATTTGTTCTCTATAAAATACTTTGATATCATTAAATCATAACATGTGCTTGTTGTTGTGTACGACTTTGATATTTTGACGTTGACTGTCAGCTGTTAACAAAACGTTTGCGCGGGAAGCTTAAACGCGGCAGGAATGGATAAAAGTTACCATCCCGTGAAAGTTACCATCCCAGTAAACTCACAGCTTGTTGAAAAATTATACCTCCATTTCCGGCGAGTTGTAAGTTTACCGGGACGATAACTTTTACCGGAATGTGAAGAAATTGGGCCAGAAGAGGGTGAAAACACATATTTAAAATAAAATTGGGCTCCTGCTCCTAAACTTAATTTGTTCCATATTGTTTTGTTTTTTGTTTTATTGACTCAAAGTTGTCCGTTTTGAGTCTATTTTTGTGTTTTACATTAAATATGTACTATTTTGTAAACTGTGTTATGTATATTTTTTTTTTAATAAAATACATATGTATGTAGTTGTTACGGAAATATCAAATTTGCCACATTTTATTTCAATCTACCACTAAAAAAAATTTTCAAGTCTGTGCACTGGAATGGATACATCGAACTTCCCTTCAAAGGATTGTTTTTGCGTGATGTAGTCGATGAACCAAGGTGAGGGAGGGAGAAATTTTCTAATACAAGAATGTCCTAGTGTACCTTCTTTCCACTGGGAGGGGGCTTCTAGGCGGATGACTGCATTAGCGGTCTGCATAAAGCTAAAAATTACTCAAATTCCTTTGTTAGTTATTTGTATAAAAAATAATTTATTAAAATTTATATTTATATTTACTTTAATTTATATTTATAATTAAAAAATTACAAAAAAATCCACATTTTTGTTGTGATATTTGAGCAATTTTTAAAAATTTTTTGTAATGCATATCCATATGTTTTTTCATAATTTCAAGGCACTCAGATCATTGTTCACAGTATTCAGTTGCTGAAATATAAATCAATTTTTTTTATTTAAATAATATAAAATAAACTGGTCATTTCAGCCCTTGGAAGAGCTTTGACCTAGCTTCTATTGATCAATTGTGTTGTGCGTGAAATATTAAATGTTAAATGTTTCATCACAAATGATCGAGAACTGGACCTACGTGTTTAATGGCGATTCCGAACGGCTTATGTTCTCAAGAAGCTTTCTATGGCAATTTTTACTCTCTGAGGTATGCCATTGTCTGCAGAGAGGTGACGACGGAACAGAAAAATAAATTCAATTGAAAAAACTTTCTGTCTGAGCTAGAATTGAACCTGGGCTACCGTGGTTCTTTAGCTTAGGGGCCACGCACTCTACCCTCTAGGCTACGGCCGCCACAGTGGTTTAAGATTTCAACTTTCAGAAAAAAAAAATGATTTTGTATAAAAAAGTGATGATTTTGAAGTGATCTGTGAAACGAAACGAGTAAAATAACGGTTCCCAATCAAATTGAACTAACTCATTTTGCGTCAGATAAAATTTAACATTAAACATTTTGCAATGTAGATAAAATAATGGTACATGCGCATCAATAATATTGTTGCTGGTAGAGGAGCACTCCCAGAGCACGATCTCATACTCCGTTTTGTAGTAGAGGGTCCCATTTTTTTTTAAAATGGTCAATTCATTCTGCAGGTAGGGCCATTTCAAAATTTTATTATAACTGCGAAAGAAAAACGTGAGAAAGAAAAACATGAAGAAGAGTGTAAGGGATTCATTTGCCCAATAAAAATGTACAGATAATAAAATAGAAGTATGCCCAATTCTTCCTGATCCACCACTGTACTCATATATTTTTTTAAATTTTTCGCCTCAGTAGAAATTTTTAGGAGCGAGGATTCTGAAAGTGCCTCCATCATGTTCCTTAGCAAACTTACCTTAGTAATGGTAGAAAAAAAAAATTAAATAAGAATACAAGGTTTTAGTAACAATGCCTAAAAAAACTTAGATTTAATATGAACATTAGACCGCCCATATGTGCAAAAGTGTTATTTTCTTCGCGGCCCACATTTTCGTGGAGAAAAAAAATTAAAAAATAAGATCTGCAAAAAAAAAACTGGGTGCGTCTAGTGGTAAAATGCCAGTCGCATTTGACTTAAAGCCTCAAAAACACACTTTAAAAAAGTTAAAAAATTTTTTGATCTGCAACTCTTTTAAAAAATGTTTAAAGTAGTTCGTGATTGGGACTTTAAATTTAAGAATAACCTAGCCAATAACAAAACCCAATAACATAACCCAAAACAAAATTCCAGTTGTAAAAATGAAAAATTAACTTTTAGATATTTGTTTAATGTTCTTTGTTCTTAAATGTGTTACCAATGATTTATATTATTATTTGTGCTTGAATTATATTATTAACTCTAATTGAATTATATAATTTTTTTTTGTATTAATGTTTTTAATTATTGTTTTGTATATTCTAACTTTGAACCGCGTTATTGGCGCTAAAACCATAATGGCAACCGTTTTTGCAAAAAATGTGCTCAAAAAATTTTAAAAATCGTGTCTTTAAACGTTGATTTTACCATAAATAATACAAGTTGGTCAAAAGTTTATACACTGTTGTTATTGGCTAGGTTATTCTTAAGTTTAAAGTCCCAATAACGAACTACTTTAAACACTTTTTAAAAGAGTTATAGATCAAAAATATTTTGAACTTTTTTAAAGTGTGCTTTTGAGGCTTTAAGTCAAATGCGACTGGCATTTTACCACTCGACGCACCCAGTTTTTTTTGCAGATCTTATTTTTTAGTCGAGTTCTCTACGAAAATGCGCGTGGAGCAAAGAAAATAACACTTTTGCAGATTCCATATATTTCATGGGTGCTCTAATAAACATACAACTTAGATTTGGGCACTTTATTGACTTTAGACGCACTCGTAAGCATAACATCTTCTACTATACACATGCAGGAGACACCATGACTAAACACTGTTATTAAAAAATAAACATATTTAAACAAGCAAGTAACAAAAAAAAAAAAAAAATTAAATGTTTGTAAGGCAAAAAAAAAGAGTGGTAGGTCAGAAGGAGTTGGGAATGCCTCCGAACATATTTATTGGCAAATGAATCCTTTACTTATTCCAATCCTTCCTTTACTTGTTGTATTTATCATTTTCATTCTCATCATGCAGTCCCAACCTGCAGAATAAATTGACAAATTACAAAAATGTAGACCCTCTACGACAAAACGAGAACCCTCACTCGTGTTCTAGGAGTGCTTTTCTACTAGAAACAAGCAGCGGTTTCTTCGATACAATTTGGCAGATCATTTTCAAATAAAACAAGCTATTGTTGATGAAAATCAATGGATAAATTTTGAGTCTATCGACAGTTTACTGAAGATGCCCAATTTCAATGAAAATTTTGAATTTATTTTTTTTTTTTATTAAATAATTTAATTTCAGACTCTCATACAAATTATCTGACTATTTCCGAAACTTCATAATGAAATCTTACGGTTTCAAACTTGAAGTTGATTTCTGATGGGTTCGCCTGAACTTTCGTGTCGGCTTAGTTTCTTGCCTTTTTTTATGACTAGGTAGATGACATTTAGTTTTTACTAACTCAAGTCTTGATATCAGCTTGTACTGATGTTTTTCTATTTCTATTGTTTAAGCAAACCTAGTTTAAATAAACTTACTCCAATTTGTTGAAAATAAAGGCACGTTTACGATAAAAGCGCATTTTTGTCATCAAGCGTGTTACCCTTTCAATGTTTTTTTTTTGCCAAATTCAGTTTAATCAAAGTAAATTATTATAAGAAGCTTTTATTAATTATACTCCATCTCTCTCTAGCGCAAAGTGCTTGCTTTGCAATTAATGTCAAGACTAGTGTCATGGCAGTGCACAGCAAATTCTGCATCATTGCACTAGCTTCTGTTGCAAACGTGCTCGATCAGCACACTTCGCAAAAATACACGGTGAAAAATGCACTTCACTACTCATTCGAGTGATTCATGTTGTGTTATGTTGCTAAGTGCGCAGCAGTAGAAATATTTATTAAAAAGTTTCGTAGCAGTTTATTGCACTAGTTAATAGATAAACGACAGGAACTGGCTACATTGAAAATATTTTTATGATTTGTTGTCAACGTTATGGGCGCCATTTATTATATCAATTTGTGTTGATGTAGTTTTATGTGCTTTTTATTTATTTAGTTTTTTAAACAAGTCAATTTAATGTCTACATGAATCACTCCATAATTGAATTTTTATTTTTGTGTTTAAATAACAGCTTCTATTTTTTACATATGTCAGGATTTGTATTGCTTTATTAATTTAACAGATGTTGATGCACGTTTTTTGATTTTGTCTCATTGTCCCACGACTGACCTCATTGAATTTATTACTGTTAGATTTATGAATGTACCGAGTTGATTAAGCTGTTGCTTTTGGTTATTGTAAGCTTATGTGTTTTTTTACCAAGTATGGGCTTTTAGAAATAAATCAATTTGCAATGATACCAGGAAATTTATTCATTTTAACTGAAATTGCAAGAAAAAATAAAATTAACATGGAATATTGAAATTAAGAAATCATTTTGTAGATTATTGCATCTTGTAATAGCTAGAGAAAATAACTTTTGCCTTCAGATGGAATTAATTGACATTGCAACAGAGTTGGGAAATATTTTTTACATCTGATAAAAAATGTTTTCAAAATATGTACTCACAAGCTGCATGTCATTTCTTATCAAATTGTTTATGTGGAAAACAATCATTATTACCAAAGATTATCACCTACATAGAAACATTTACATAGGTACATTAACATAAGAATACTGTAGCGTAGCATAACAGCTAAAGAGGTTTGAAAATTAATCACTTTCACAACTCCAACTTAAATATATTGGTTATCTACAACATAAACTTGCATAAAAGCGGTTGCTTGCTTTGTGTTCAACGAAGATACCAAAGAATATAAGAATAGTCACGATATTGTCACTCGATCATATCCTAATTATTGAGTGTATTCCATGAAAAAAGGTGATGGTGATGGTAGTGATAATACAGTCGACGTCAAACGTTTGTGGTAAAAATATCCAATTTCTCATGATTTATTGAATTCTGTGACCACTTCTTATTTTTTTGTATTAATCATACTTTATTTGATATGCATCATAACCAGGTAAAATTGCGTTCAGACAAGCCCTTACTTTTTCTGTTTTTTTTTTTAAACTAACGCTTACGTTGCATGCCTGTCTACACGGAGGGAAATAATATTCTTATAGAAAGCAAATATTTTGCTTGATATAAGAAAATTTAAAATGAAGTCTCATTTGCTCAAATTAAGCATTAAAAACTAAAATTAAGAAAAAAACAATTATCATGAGCATTTATTGCCAAAATTGAGCAAAATAAACAACAGCTTGAAACGAGCATAAAATACTCGATTCTAGAACCTGAAACAAGACTTGAATCGAGAAAATATTTTCTTAATTTAAGCAAACGCAGAGTTGTCGCCTTTGAACAATTCAGAAAATTACAACAATCATGAAAATCTTGAAGTTGTTGTAAAAGAGTCGCTAGACAACAAAATCTATGTTCAAGATCACTGTCGCCAATGTGTGCCAACAAGGCATGCGAAAATGTTGTTGCTTTGTGCAAATTGAGTAAATTATTCTAGTTTTCAGCAAATTATTTACTTGAATCAAGCAAAATGTTCTCAATTGAAGGAAAATAAATTTCTGTAATTAAGTAAATTATTTTAGTTTTCAGTAAAATGATTACTTGAATCAAGCAAAATGTTCTAACTTCAAGGAAAATAAATTTCACAATCTAAGTAAATTATTTTAGTTTTCAGTAAATTGTTAACTTGAATCAAGCAAATTGTTCTCAATTCGAGAAAAATAAATTTCTCAAATCTAGCAAATTAGTCTAGTTTTCAGCCAATTTTTTACTTGAATCAAGCAAATTTTTCTCATTTCAAGTAAATATTAGAAAAATTAGTTATAAGCAAATGTTGCTTGAATTGAGTATTTTTTTCTTAATATCATGTGTTCTAAATTTGCTCAATTCTAGCAAAATAATGCTTGAATTGAGAAATTTACGCTTGAGTGTAAACTGATAGTCTATTTGCTTGATTCAAGCACAGAATGATTGATTTTTTCTTTCCGTGTATTGTGTGGTTTACTCTGTGTTACGGAAGAATAATTTAATTTTAAAAATATAAAAAAAAAAATAAAAAAACATTCTTTTCAAAATTGTTTCATATCTTTTTTCGTCAATTCAAATTAAATCTTTAACTTCTTATTTATTGATTTATGATGATATAAACATTTAAAGAAGAACTAAAAACAGCCAGTCTCCATTATGTTTTTAAAAACCTACTGATGGTTTTAAACTGCAAAGATAATGAAAAATTCATCGTAACTGTTATTTTTACGTAAATGTCCAGTGTTTGTTGTATTTTGCAGCGCTGTAGCTGTATTTAAGGTATCGATTTCTGATACTCGTACATTAGTAAATAACGAAGTAATTCTAAAAAATTCTTCGACGTAGACATCTTTGAAACTTATTACTAGGGCATCTGATTTCGGGCCGCTTCGGCAATCCGGGTATTTCGGGATTTGAAAAACATAAACCCGGAACCCCAAGACTAGTTCCGGATTTGACAAACCTTAGAAAACAAATTTTTTGGAACACGTTATATGAAGTTTTAAAGTAGTTATGCTTTGTTTTACAACACAAAACATTGCAGAAGATTTTAAAATACTAAAAAACACAGTTTCGATTAAATGTTTGGATAGTATTTATTGTTTATTTCCGAAAGACAAGGATCAATTATTGACAAAAAATAAATTAAATAAGATCATTCAGAAGGTTCATAAAATGATTGAAAAAAAAAATAAAATAGTTTATGAATTTTAGTATTTCTAAGTATGAATTTTGTGATATTTTGTACAGCCTGTTTATGATTTTTTTTTTAATTTTTTAAGGTCTCACTTTAGATTTTCTTTGGTATTTTTAAAAATTTTGTACAGTTAGTTTAAGATAGGTTTATATTTTTATATTTTTCACGTCACATTTTGTATAGGTAGTTAAAAAAATTTATTTTAGTATTATTAAAATAACATTTTAGTATATCAAACATTGTGTTATTTTTTACAGCCAGCTTAAGAAAGGTTTTTATTTTAAAATTTTTTAAAATCACATTCAGGTTTTTCTTTGATAGCATCATTGCATTTTTTATACATTTTCCTTAATTTGAAAAAAAAATTTAATAGTATAATAATTTTAGTATATGTAAGTACAAATTTTGTGATATTTTGTACCGCTTGTTTAAGGAAGTTTTGGTTTTCTTTATTTTTAAGGTTACATTTCGCTATTTCTAAGGTAGTATCACGTCATATTTTGTACAGCTGCTTAAAAAAGATTTTTATTCTTGTAATATTAAAATCACATTTCAGTATTTCTTATTTGACATTATTTCTATAGAATTTGTTGTCAAAAAGCTTACACTAAACTTACAGCCCTATTCTGGCAAAGTAACAATTGTTACACATTACTTTTAATATTTCTATGTGATTCCGAAAATCTCGGGATTTTAGGCCTTGCAATCCTGGGACTGTCGGGACTAAAGGCGAATTTACACGATTCACTATCATCGTTCACTTTGGATGAATCATCTTATTTGTAAAATGTAAATTGAGTTTCATCTTATAAATGAAGATGATTGTCATCCACATTGAACAGTGAAAGAAGTAGAAGGTCTTCCTACTTTTGATGAAAGTGAAAGCAAACTTTGAAACTGATGTGTCAATCGTACTTAAACACAATTGAAAGGTGTTAACATAATTTCAAGCAGAACGTTTATATATTTTTTATTTAATTGCTGAATAGCTTTTATTTATTTAATTTTTTAAACTTTAATAAAATCAATCAGCCAACGAATATATTTTGACATTAAACACCGAATCATCCATCAAACTTCAAATTTACACTTTGAATAATGTAAATTAAAAATTGATTCACTGTCATCGTTCACCGTTCACTATCACCGTTTTGAGTGAAATGTGTAAATTCGCCATAAGAAAAGTCCGGTATCCCTGGATTGAATGCCCTACTTATTACAGTAACTTGATTACTTATGAAACTTTACTGGTTAGACTTGGACTAGTTTTTATCAAATAAAACTTGACTTGACTAATTTTTAAATTGAAAAAAACATTAATACATTTGTTTGCTTTTTCCTTTCTTATTTGTTATTTGAACGTTACTTTCTTTTAAAAATTTTTTTAAAGATTTTTTTTTGTGAGAAGCCAGTGTTGAAAATAAATTTTTATTTAATTTTAGACTGGTGTTAAAAGATTTTAGCATACCAAAAATATTTTAAAAAAATATAAATTTAACCCTTTATAGGGCGAGTGCTTGTTTTTCGAAAAGTATCAGTTAAATTCATAAAGATAGTCATTTTTATATGATAAACCAAATTGTAAACAAATTTGTTCAATTTATTCGGATTTTATTTAAAAAAGACGAGTGACACAACAAAATGGAAATTCTGACAACGGATTCGGATTCAGCGACCCATTTTTGGTGTACCATTTTTTTTTGCCAGCCCCGAATTCATAAAACTACAAAAAATTAAGGTGGCAACCCTATCCAGCATCTTGAATTTTAAAATTTTGACTTTAGATTCGAAATCAGCGACCCCTTAACACTGTTAAATGACGTTTAAAACTCTTGAAAAGACATATTATTAGGTTATTATTTTAATATTTTCTAATTGACGCCGAAATTTGCTACACTTGGCCAAAAACCAGTTCAATACGCTGCACAGCAACCAGAACAGCATTTGTTTTTTACGCCACACGACGGTAGTGATCGATCTTAATGACCGACACAAACGAAGACAATTTTGCAAACACCACTTGTTCATGTTGGAAAAATTGTCTTTGTTTTGGTTTTGACAAAGGCCTGAATTCTCCAACATGAACATTTTGACTCAAACATAAGTGTAAAACTGAAACACAGAGAATTGTTGAGATCGATCATTGTTTGAGTTTGTGACGCACAAGCAAATATTAAAACGAAGAATTCATGTTGGATGATCAACAACACGATAACTACGTTACACACAAAAATGAAATGAAAATAAAATTGTGTGTTGTGTGCTTCAAATAGTGTTTATTTACATTTATGTTGGAGATTTCTGTTACATGAGTGACAATTTCTGAACCCTGATATTAGATTAGTACAGTGGGACCTCGGTTATCCGTCAGGCACGGGACCAAAAGCATGACGGATAAGCGAAAACGACGGATAATAGAGTACAAGAGAATATCGTCGCATGATGAAATCACATTCCATTCCCGCCGACACACTCAATACGGCACTACGAATACAATGTGTAACAAATTAGGCGACAGCATTCGTATACAACATGTATCTACATGTAGTTTGGATGTAAAATAAACAAATGATGAAAGAAAACAATGATGAAAAAAAAAACAAATGGGTATGACGAGTAATAGAGGTGACGGATAATAGAGAGACGGATAACCGAGGTTTCACTGTAATCAATATTTTGAAAAGAATCTATATATTATTACGCAAACAAAAAAATTGTGGTACCATTTTAACTGTGTTAACGTTAGCATATTAACATAAATCTTACTTCGTTGGAAAGGTATTTTCGAGTACAATTGCAGAGTATAATTTTTATTCGAATAAGTTGTCATTAAGATAGGTAAAACTAAGCAAATGTAAAAACTTTTTTTCCCAATGGGACAGTGAAAACCAGTAGCAACACAGCTCTGTTGAACATCGTTGCTGTAGCATACACGAGAGAGAAGAGAGTGACTCAGAACACTTTGACAGAGCTGTTAGGCACTGTTGTTGTTGCTGTTTCTTAATTATTCTCTCGAAATGATAACCTGAACAGAATGAAGTAATTTCTTTCAATGAACCCAGTGGTAAATAGACACATTACGTAAGCAATTATTTCTTTTATACCTGCAATGTAGCTGCTTAACCTCCAATGCCTATAGAGTTGATAATTGAGTTTTTGAATTGAAAACTTCTTCACGCGCGTAGAGGAAAATCTTTACATTAACGAAACCCTTTCTCATGACACGACATCTACAAAATAAGATAAATTCCATATATCAGACACTTTAAGTCGTATTAGCCAAAATTGTATAAAATGTAATAAGCTTGGTAAGTTGGTGCTATTTAAAAAAAGTTGCCATGACTACTTTCAACGGCTGTTAAACGACAACACTGTTTGTTCGTCCTTTATCCCTTACAGACATGACGCTAAGATACTAAAATTTTTTAATGATTTTTGGAGGAAATGGGCTTTATATGATCTGAAAATATATTCAAAGCCAAAATTTTGATATTTTCATGTCCTTCATGGATTTTCAAGAACCAAAAGTTTGTACTGAAATATTTTTTTTTTACCAAATGACCTCAAATCAATTAAGATTTTAAAATATGTTATTTTATTTGTTAAAATGTGTCCACTTCACTAAAATTGCGCTATTAGTATTCTAGTAAATGGAAAAAAACAACTAACGTCCGCTGCTCATTTTTTAAACAATAAGAATTCCATGAAAATTTAAGAAACGACAAAATGAACATCGAAACAATATTAGAAGCAAACACAAACAATAATCATCGCAATCGATACATGAAAATTTGTTTTACATTATGATTCTGAACAGCGAGTACAGAGTACGTAAAATGAGTTGTGGATATGTATTAGCCAAAAGTATTTATCAATGTAATGTGTTTTAACTTTGATTAACGTTTTTCAATAAAAATTAAAAAAACAAAAGACAAATCGATTTTGATATGGTCGAACTTCGACAACAGGCGATACTAGTTATAGTAACTAAACAGAGTGTCCCAGACTAAGAGGACAATACTGCGGGGGGTGGTTCCTAGAGATGAGACGAGAAAAAACCGTATGGGTGGGGTATTCGCAAATACCCTCCCATGGAGGTAGGAGGGGAAAACAAAAATAATAAGTGTAATTACGTTTTAATCCATAAGTAACATACCACCACTTGATTACCAAACTTAATAACTTTTTGAAAAGGAAATTAAATTTGCTTTTCAATAAAAGCACAAAGCCATAAAGTCACAACTAAAAAAGTTATGAGCACCTAAAGTCAAAAAATACGTTTTTTTCTTAAAAAATTCAAATTTAAAGGCAATTTTTTCGAAAAACAACCTTACTTTTAATTAGTTTTTAAGACGTTGTTTTTTTCTTGGTCAATTCTCTATTCATCAAATTTAAATTTTTATTCTTATTCAAGAAAATTGCCTTAAAATTTTATTTTTTTAAGAAAAATACGTATTTTTCAATTTAGGTGCTCATAACTTTTTAGTTGTGACTCTATGGCAAAACTTTGGCTTATATTGAAAAGAAAATTTAATTTCCTTTTCAAAAAATTATTAAGTTTGGTAATCGGTAATTTGGTATGTTACTTATGGATTAAAACGTAATGACACCTATTATTTTTGTTTTTCCCTCTCTAGAGAGGCATTTGCGACCGTCCCCCATACGATTTTTTGCTCGTCTCATCTCGTAGAATCACCCCCTGCATTACTGTCCTCTATTTCTGGGACACCCTGTATAATCCCTTCGTTTCTGGTTAGTAATAGAAATTTCTAATTTCTAGTAATAGAAATTTCTTATTGATTACGATTAGTAATAATCAAACTGAAGTTATAACAACTTGAGATATAAATAAAGAGTAAAGAGCAAAATAATAAAGAGCCATCAAAGAAAAAATCCGACTACTTACAAAGATTATTTTTTATTATTATAAGAATTTTAGCCCGAACTAAAAAATTTTTTAGAATTTTTATTCATAAACATAGATATGATTTCTTTCTTGTTTTTTGACAACCTTTGTTTATTAATTAAATACATATCTATATTTGTTTAAACATAAAATTTCTCGAAATTATTTATACTTTATGCTAAATAAAAAATTATTTTTAAAAGTAGTCGCAGCATTTTTTTGATACTTTTTGATTATGCGTAATCTAAAGTAATCTTGATTGCAATTTGATTACTTGTATTCGTAATCATTTCATTAGTGCGCCAAACAGAAGAGATATGTAGTTAATCAATTATTTCACCTTTTTTATAAAAATAGTTTAATAACTTATGAATATGATAAGTAATCAATAAACAGATATGAGTTAAACCATTGAATAAGAGGGCTTAAGTTGAGTATGCTTAATAAAAGTTCTTTCAAAGACATGAATAACTTATTAGCTTTTTCTTCCTAAACTATGAGAGTGCACTGAATTTAAAGAACAATATGAAAGTATTAAAACTTGTAGTGATATTATTAAACAATAAACTATCGATAAATAAAAATAATAAAAGAAATAATAATAAAAAAAGTTATAATAATAAAAAAACTCTTCGTAACCAATTTTAATATTCTCTTACGATCACAGCCAATTTATGAGAGCACTAAAATGAGTATTTATTTCGAAGCTTCAGGTCTGTTTTTTTCCAACAATGTCAAAATAACAACAGCATTACTCAAGTTACTTCTCTAATATGAGCGAGGAGGAGCTCGCGCCAATATCACTATTTAATTGGTGAGACATAACCCAACATAAACCAGATTAACAACAACAACAACAACAACCACAACAACAACGAAGGTAGTCAAAACAAAAACCACAAAACATTCATTTGTGCTTCTCTCTGCTGATAACATGTGTGCTTCAGCTGCTGCTAGCTGCTATCCACTCTGCTTATGAACATCAACTCAGCTGTTTCTTGCACTCTTGCTATACACTGAAAAATATTTGTGATATGAAATGCATTGAGTTTTTTTCTTGTTTGACTTTAATGTTGATTTTAATAATTTTTTTTCAAGTAAACCCTGAATTGATTACGAAACGTAAAATATACTTGCTCAAATAGTTTAACTTGTACATTTCGCAAACTAGTTCGTTTCCTATCTTTATATTATAGGAAAAGACAATCCTCCTATCCTCGATATATTCGAAGTAGTACGTATTTTGAACTGGTTGTGATACTATTATTTCTTGGATCAGCAAGTAAGTCTTAATAAGCTAACATAAATCTTTTGTAATCTAAACAAGCATTATTTAATCTAGATTTTTATTAGTGAAGTTGAAATGGAACTCCCTGAAATTTGTTTTTAACACTACGAACTCAAAAAACACGTAAATTTTAAACACGAACTACAGGAGTAGTTGCAAAAGTACGTGTTCATGAGAACACAGGTTCATTTATTAACGTTTCTTAGTATAAACGTTATTACGTCTTACGTCTTTTACTGTAATTGTACAAGAGATTATATTACAATAGGTTCAGACAGTGTTCAGAAGTTGTTTCATAAAACGTGAAGTAGTAATGAATTTTCAATACAAATTCAACTAGCTATCAAAGCTTTTAAATTTGTTCAACTTTCAATTTGTCAATTTTGAATTCAATCCCTGTCGAATTTGTATTGAAAATTCACTTCACGTCTTACGCCATAATTTCTGAACCCTTTAAAAGCACACCTTAATTTTACATCATTGGAAAGGTAATGGAACGTAAAAAAATGAAAATAATTAAAAAGAAAACCACTTAAGCTCCTCTTGCTGGCATAGTAGTAAACTTTAACATAAAGAATGGATAAATTTCATGCATTTTTTTCAAAAGTTTTATATTTTTTCCTCAAAAAAGTCGAAATAACCTTTCCCTTCGATACTTTATTTACAAAAATTGGATTTAAATTGGACTCTATTTTGGCATTCGCATGGCTGTGGGGCCGCGAAAAATTCTTAAAATCTCAAACTCTGGATTTGGTTTTTTAAACAATAAACCAATCTAAGAACAAAATTTGAGCCAAATCAGAGATGTTCAGTGCAACTGATATTACTCTTCAATGTGAAATGGGCGTTATTCAAATATAATTTATAAAATATTATAATATAATTTATAGAATATAATAAAAAATATATAATTTTATGAAGCAAAAGAAGAGTTTTCAGGTAAAGTTGTTTATCAAATGTCCCGCAAAGATCGCAGCATACCGTAAACTTTAGTTTCCACGATAAAGTTTCATTAAATCTGATTCGTAAGTTCCTACACGGAGAAAACTGTTTTCTAAATTTGTATTGTAGTTAAGCAAAACTTGCACTAAAGTCTCAGCAACTTCAAAATTATGCCAAATATCAGAAAAAACTAATTAAAATTTCATATTTTAATTTAAATTAACTAAGCAAACACTTGCTTGAATTAAGTAAAAATTTGCTTTTCCCGTTTATAATAAGTAAGCAAATTTCTGATTAATTTTTGACTAAGCAAAATTTTGCTTGAAATAAATCAAAATTTTGCTTAGTTATTATAAACTGCAAAAGCAAATTTTTTACTTAATTCAAGCAAATATTTACTAGGCTATTATAAATTGGAATAGCAAGTTTTGATTCGTTTTTGCTGAAATCTAGCATATTTTTGAAATGAAATAATTATTAACATTAAATTAAATTGAAAAATAACCACAGTTTGGAGATTTGAACTTCGGCCACGTGAGTGTAAGTGTATGGGCTTATCCATTCGACCATCGCAGTTGTTAACAAATCTTACCCTAATTTTCTTCATTAAGAGTAAACGTGTGCTCGTGTGCTAAGAAGAAGTTTGCTTGAATTTAGTAAAAAATTTATATTTGTTACTAATTAAATAACTTAGCTAATATTTGCATGAGTTTAGTGGAAATTTGCTTTTGCAGTTTATAATAACTAAGCAAAATTTTGCTTGAATTTAATATAATTTTTGCTTTTCCTAAATACTTGAGGAGTGATCTTTTTCTAAAAGCACACCGTGATTGAGCAAAGTTTTGCTAATTTGCTTTAAAGAAAAACATTTGCTTGATGCAAGCAATATAATTAACTCCGTGTAGCACTGTTTCAGTTGATTCCATTAAGATTCTTGAATGATTTGCTAAATCCAGGTGTGTCTTATACATAACTTATCACTTAGATTTTTAAGGACTTATGCAGAGACCATTTTTCTTTGTCCACTGATGTACGCTACTTAGATTTTTGTTAAGACTTCTAATACAATTTGCAATTTGATTTCAACTACAGCTAGAGTAAATTTGGACATCATCGGCATACATTTGCATTTGACAGTTTCGGAGAAGAGATGAAAGGGTCATTCAGATATAAAATGAATAGAAGTGGACCCAAAATAGAACACTGAGGTACGCCTATCGTCGCAGGAAGAAGTTAAGAAATTTTTTTGGAGCTGCCATCGACGAGATATACTGCCTGTTGTCTATCTGTGAGATATGAGTCTAACATATTTACTGAAAAAAAAAGAAAAATTTAACATATTTAAAATTTTTGTGCACAGAATATTATGGTCTACTGAATTAAAAGCCTTAGAGTGATCAAGAAGTATCAACAAAGTTTTTTCACTTTCATCAAGTGCCTTTCGCATATTTTTTTAAACATTTATGAGTGCTGTTATACAGCTAAGTTTCTGTCTAAAAACCGATTTAAAATCATTAATAATATTGTTGTTAGCTAGGAATTTATTTATATTTTTAGCTATAAATGACTCAAATACTTTTGACAAATACGGCAATCGGACGAAATTTCTTATCTGATTTTGGCGTTTTAAAAATTTTAGCTACTTTACAAGATTTTGTAATCGTAGATGTCATCAATGCAGTATTAAAATTGTGTGTTCTCTATGATATCATTTTCGGTAGCAGACTTTTAAGAAATAACGAGTGGATTCCATCAATTCCACAAGCATTACATCAAGGTTCATTTTTAAGGTTGTGGCACTTGAGAGAAATGCACTCATTTTCCGTCTTTGTTTGAACTGTCACTGTGCTTTTCTTTGTTCTATGCATTCATTTTCTTGCTTTTTTTCATCCATTCTGACAGTTCGACCGAGCCCGCTCTCAAGTGCCACAACCTTATAAATGAGCCTTGCATTAGATTTTATGCCAAGAAAACATTCTAAAACATAAAACACATCCACGCGACTCAAACAAAAGACACTCTCAGAAGACAGCTTACTAATAGAATTATTGTACAGACTAGCACTAACAGTTTCAAACGGGAAAGTGACAAATTTTTCATTGAGGACATTTGGGTTAGTTTTTACATTTCTATACTTAACATTTTTACCTATACCAATTTTACGAGTTTCTTTCCATATTTGCTTACCAATAAGAGCTCTACTAAATTTTCCATCATATTATTTTGTCCTAGCAGTATTGATTTCATTTACAAGCCGCCATTTCCAGTGTTTATATGCTAAGTCACGTTCGTCTATCATTACTTTTATTTTTTGTCTTGGCCATGGTTGTTGAACTTGTCTTCAAGTTATAGTTTTGATCCAAACAAATTCCTCAAAAAGAGAGCTGACATTAGTTTGCAGAAACTCTACTTGATCATTAACAAGAGTTATGCATAAAATCTCACCCCAGTTAATTTCATCTATTTTAGAAGCAATAACTGTGTAGTCTATGTTTCTAAAATCAGGGTAGGTAAATGTATTCGAAGTCTCATAAATGTTAATATCATATGTTAGGAAAAGCAAGGGACTGAAAGTTGATCATAGAGATTTATTTTCAGTCTGTCATCAATAAGAAATAAATCTAAGAGAGTACTATTTGTCCTAATGAAGTGTGTTGGAAAAGTGATCTTTGCTGTGCGTAGACTTAATGCTGTCATTTCATTAGTAAGTAATTATCTCTTAAAATGTTACAATTAAAGTCACCAGCAACAATTATATTATTGAAATTCAATGTGTGGTCATTAATTGTATTGGGTTGCAAGTTGATATTTCAGTCATAGCCAAATCTTATAGTTATAGTTAACCTTAGTTACGTTTAAGAATAAATATTCGATTGCGCTTTTATGATCTGACCTACTGTGAAAGTCACAAGCAATATTTTCCCTTACAAAAATGGCTTCTCCTTCAGCATGGCTCACTCTAGCCTTGCATTTTAAAAAGACTGTCCGACAGTTTCTGGTACTAATCAAGTTTCTGTTAAAAATATTATGTCGACCTCTGAGCCCTCAAACAAATATCTAAGCTCGTCAATTTTATTAACTAGGCTCTAGGCATTTATGTGACAAGTTTTTAAACTGGCCTGAACCTTTACAAATACATGAATCATATTGTAGTTGCTATCATTGACACCCGCTCTATTAGAAGTAAGTATGTCCATATGAAATTTTCGAAGAGGTGATTAACTGCAATATAGACTTGAACCGTAGGTGCAATAAATATTTTAGAGAAGTTTATGTCGTACATACTTAAAAAATTACTAAAAACAACAAAAGCAAACTGTCTTCACTATAGTTAAACGAATTCTCTCCGATTCTGTGTGCTACTATAAGTAATAAAATCTATAAATATTTTTCACTGTGTACAACTGAGTCTTGTTCTCCCGTCTTTGTATGCTTGTTTTCAATATCATCGTCTGTATTGTCGTAGTATTTGCTATAATTTAAAGTTGTTTAAGTGAACAGTGTTGGGTAGACTTTTTGAGTTTCTTTGGTTATACGATTCGCTCACGTCGTTTTGTTATTTAGTTGTCGCTGCTTGTTCACTAATTCGGGCGGTATGTGTTGAGTCGTCTGTATGGATTAAGTTAATTTAAGTTTTAACAGTTTATTTGTTAAAATTAACTGCAAAAAAAAATATAGTAGTGAGTGATTCGAGTGAGTAGAAATTCAAACGACAACTATGCACAGGGTTGCCACAGTCGAAAGTATCCCTAAAAATAAAAATATTCATAAACGTGTCCTTGTTTGTTTGAGTACGAGTACTTGAATCTTTGAAAATTTTCAAGAATATTGCAGTCAATTTTCTAAAATTAATTCTTATTTACACTCCAAATAAACAAGTTTTTGTAGCCGTACGTTAAATTGTACTATTCCTTCATCTGGTCAGTGGCCGGCTGGAGCGAATCTGGAGCGAATAAAACTGCGCATGCTTGAAAAAAAAATCCACCAGTTTGTTTTGGCTTTTGAGTTAATTCGTGTTTGTTCTGAAATTATAATAAAAATAATGTTAAAAATATAAATATTTACATAGTTTAGTTCAACAAAGCTGTCAAGTTGACAGCTGCAATCAGTGGCTGTGTATTAATAAAAAATTTGCTGCATTTTTGTGTGTATATTTTATTAATAATCAAGAAATAAAGCTTTCAAGTTAAAAAAAAAATATTTAAGATTAAAAACCGCGTGTGTGTGTACAAAACAATAACAGAAAAAAAGGAAGTCATTATCATCTATTATTTAAGAATTGGATAATCTTTGTTAAATTTTAATAAGTGTCCTTGCTGGACATTTCTTTGTGATTCAACGTTTAATTGATGTCTCTACAACTGTCAACTTCAGCAACCACAACTGTCAACTATAACAACAATCTTCAAAATGATTTTTTACCGTACCAAAGTCATTTCATTTCCATTTCCAAGGATTAGCTGCTGCATTTTGGATTTAATTTTAATTGCATTAACGGTAAATCTTCAACTCACCGCTGGTGCGCCACGACAACGCAAGCAGGATGAATCAGCTGTTTCACAGGATACCGTGGTAAGTCTTTGTTGGTAATTTCTATGTAATATGCGAATTTTGTTATTATTCCCATTCCAACTTTTCCCATTTATGTTCATTTTTTTATACTCAGTTCTTGTTGCTATTTTTGACCCGCACTCATTGCGCCGGATTTGTTGGTTGGTTGATTGAACTTCAACGTAGTTCTTGGTATGTCGCAAGTGTTTGGCGCCGTCTTGTCGCCGCCGGTTTTGAAAGGGAATTTTTAATGTGTTTTCACCCTGCTCATAGTCCTGCTTTGCATGTTTTTTTTTTCTATTTACCTTATGACATTCTCATTACTTATAAGGACTAGAGTTTATTTTTATTTTTTTGAATGAGTAAAACAGAGAGGTAGGATATCAAATTTGAGTGAGTTTTGCCAGATATCACGTGGTGACTCATTCAGTGTTATGTTTTGGGTTGAATGTCCTTTTTTGTGTGCGTGCGGTTAATTTTGTTTATTACTATATCATAAATTGTTTGCTAGAAATTCTGAATGAATTTTTCGTTTATGCTTTGTGCATACTTCTTGAGTGAATGGGTACTTCATTTGTGAGCAGAATTTTTAATTTAATTAAAAAAAAACCAGTATGATGATGTTTATTTTCTTGTTTTCATTACCAAACAGTTTTATTTTATGTTACAAATCAATTACATACTCTGACACACTTAAAAGGTAAATGTCCCTTTTCGAAAAACTTTCATATAAAAGTTTTGATCTTCAGTGATAGAAGCAAGAACCACAGAAGTGTAATTGTTTATATTAAAAACACAAAAAAAAAAATTCTTAGGGAGGGAAATTTTTATATAAAAAACATTAAATAAAAAAGTTTTCCTAGGAAGGGAAATTTTTAAAAAATGTTTTCAAAAATGTTTTGTTTCTCAGTGATAAAAATGAGATACACAGAATAATACTATGTGAATATAGATGCAAGCCAATAATATCTGCAAAGTTTTGATAACTTGAGTCGGATATACTTGATTCCTTGATTGCCATTGTTTCCATAAAATTTTTCCAAGGGAAATAAAATAAAATGAATAAATTTCGAGTCTGATTTCAGCATTGATTGCTGTGGATCTTTTATTGCTAACCGCCTCTGTATCCTATTCGGTTGATTATATTCCAATAATTCTTACAATCATAAAAGAAAATTATCTGTGCAACTTTTCACCATTCAATCGGGCCACATGGCAGTGTAGGTCCAAGCATATAACCATAACCTATTTTATAGAAGATACCTCAAGATTTTTGTACTTATCAATGCTTATCAAACTGGCAAAATCAATAATTTTTTGCCTGATTATGGAAAGTTGAATGATTGCCTCGTTTACAAAATGAAAAATTATTTAAAAGTAGAGGGAAGATTACAGTCAAAAACAAGAAAATTAAATAAATGGATACCCAAAAAGGATCAATGGGTTAGATTGGGGTTATCCGGAATTGAAAATGCGGATATGGTTTTTTTAAATGGCGCAGGAACATCAGCGAGCGGGTGGTGAAATGCATTTTTTGTTTGTCATTGTTATTGTTGTGATGAAGAGGTATCACGGAATATATTTGCGCAGTGATTCGAAGTAAGTAAAAAGATTATTTCGTTACTGTCATCTTTTTGGACTGGATTTTCAGTAAGGCAAGCTCTCTCTGAGACACCCATGGCGTTTCTATCTAGACCAGGACCTCATTGATACAGCTGGACTCTATAAATCTGGATCTCAAGCTATTATTTGCGAAAAATTTTAGTATATTTTAATTTCACACTGATTTAAAAAATTTCCCAAAAATTTCCCAAAAATTTCCCAAAAAAGGAAATTTTTTATTTGATCCTTAAATTTAAAATTAAAGCATTCTTACTTATTTGCAAAGCATTTTCAACCAATAAAGTCCTTTAATCCAAAATTTGTTTTAAAAAATTGTTTGAAATTAATCATTATTTTCTCTTTGCTCATGCCATTGCAAAATCTCTAGCAAATACAATGAGGGACATAAATTGAAAAGCGATCCAATGAGCAAACTAATGATTGCGCAGCATTCTTTACATAAAAATTTCCCAATTAAATTCACATAATTTTTTATTGCATTTTGATAATTTTTTATTTATTTTATGTGGGGTAAAAATGTGGTAAATTTTTTGCTTCTTTTGCTGCTGTTGCTTCCACGACTTTTCCATAAAATGCATTACATTGGAGAAAGAAAGAATAAAAAAATATATAAATAAACTCTACAAAAAAAAAAAAAGAACCAAAACACAGCAGAACAGTTGTACGCATTGTGTTTGTCTTGTATTTGTATTTGACTATGGCCAGCATGTCTGCGTGTGTTTTAAATGCAGTAGCTGCAACAATGACAACAACAACAACAACAACAACAGCAAAAACAGCAACAACACCAATAACAAATACAAAGTACACAAATGCAACAACCCAGCCTATAGTACTGATCGGCAGTCAGCGGGCACCACTTGGGTTTTAGGGTCACATGCCGCTTATAAAAACGAAGGCGCGTTTGGCGTTCGTTGTACGCTTATCTGATTTGTGTGCGTTCCAAAAACTAAACACAACAAATAACAAAATAAAAACTTTTACAAAAAAAAAAAAGCAATTGCAGAAGACGCAGCAGTAAAGCAACACATTCACGCCAACGCGAATAATGAGCTCACATTCTAGAGATTCAAGCACAAAAAGAAAAAGCATAAAAATCTTCACATGTAGAAGAAAAACAAATCAAAATCAATTTTCTTTTATGCAAAAAATAAAAACAAAGCAGCCCACTTAAAGGCGAGCCGTCGAACACATTTTGAACCAGTAAAGTCAAAGAGCTCACCAAAGAACTCAAAGAACGTAATGCAAGACAAGTCCACGGAACGTTATGCCATTCAGTTCTTCTCCTTTCTTACTTCGTTGCTATTTCCGTTCGACGTTCTGAGTTATGCGATTTTAGTTGTTATTTCGCACATTTTTTTTTCAACCAATAATTTTTTTACTGACGTTTTAGTTTTAATACATAAAATTTTATTAGGATTTGTTGGTATATTATTTTTTATTCCGAAGAGTTGTGTACTTTCTGAGAATTCCCAAAATAATTTATTATAATTTTTAAAACAGCTGTTTTAATGCAGATCGTTAACAAGTGAAGTTGTTGTGATTAGTAATAATTTATTCTTGAAATTGGAATCATTTATTTAATATTTGAGAAATTGCAACATTGATTTAATTGGATTAACAGAGAGCATTGATAAAAAAAATAATATTATTTATGTAGCGGACAAAGTTAAATTTAAGTTTATTGTTTTATGTGTAAAAATTATGACTCACACGATTCGTGATAAAACAATAATCTTAACTCTTGAATAAAGAGGTAGGTTTATATAAAGAATTACTATTCACATTAAGACAATTTTTGTTATGCGTATATCTATTTTTACGTTCTTTTAAGCTCCACAATGTATTTTTCATAAAATAACACAAAGGAAAATTTTTGTACTGCACCTCACTGCATTTTGCTATACATATTAAAATGCGTACTTAAATATTTGTTGTTTGAAAATTACCCTGCAAAATGCTGCTTTTTTACTCTCTTGTAAAACAAACTTTGTACTATATAAAAAAAAAATCAAAAATCTGTAAATATAACTTGTTAAGACGACTAAAAGCTTAAATTTTAGTTTTGAATGAATTAAAAAATTTCCTATATCGTAAATTTTGGAGAAATTTTCAAAAATTGACTGAAAACATAAAATCAACCTTTATTATAATTTGCTTAAAAAAATTTCCCAAAAATTTCCCTTTGGGATATTTAAAATAAATTTGTACTAATTGTTTGGACAAAATGTAGGTTTTCTTTAGCCTTACAGCTACTGCACTACACGATTCGTGATTAAAAAAATAATCTTAACTTTTGAATAAAGAGGTAGGTTTACGTAAAGAAGCACTATTCACAGAAAGACTATTTGTGTTATTGCGTATATTTTTTATACGTTATTTTAATCTCTTCAGCGTATTTTTAAGAAAATAACACAAATTAAAATTTTTGTGCTGCAACTCACTGCATTTTGCTATGCATACTAAAATGCGTACTTAAATATTTGTTGTTTGAAAATTACACTGCAAAATGCTGCTTTTTTACTCTCTTTTTGGCATGTAAAACAAACTTTCTACTATATACAAAAAAAAAATATTCAGTAAAAATAACTTGCTAAGACGACTAAACGCTTAAATTTTAGTCTTGAAAGAATTTAAAAAATTTCCTAAAAATTTCCCATTTCTGAAATTTTGAGTAAATTTTCAAAAATTGGCTGAAAACATAAAATCAACCTTTATTATAATTTGCTTCGGAAAAAATATCACAAAAAATTCCCTTTAGGATATTTAAAATAAATTTGTACTAATTGTTTGTAAAGAAAAATGTAGCTTTTCTTTAGCCTTACAGCTACTGCACAAATATCGCAAAAATTTCCTTTTGAATACTGAAATATTTGTTTGAAAACTACCCTGCAAAATGCTGCTCTTGCTTTCTTTTTGGCATGCAAAACAAACTTTCTTCAATACACACAAAAAAAAAAAAAAAAAAAAATTCAGAAAATATAACTTGCTAAGACGACTAAAAGCTTAAATTTTAGTCTTGAATGAATTAAAAAATTTCCTAATTACCCATTTAGTAAATTTTGAGGAAATTTTTAAAAATTGACTGAAAACATTAAATCAACCTTTATTTTAATATGCTTCGGAAGAAATTTCCCAAAAATTTCCCTTTGGGATATTTAAAATAAATTTATACTAATTGTTTGGAAAGCTAAATGTAGCTTTTTTAGCCTTACAGCTACTGCATAAATATCGCAAAAATTTCCTTTTGCATACTTAAATATTTTCTGTTTGAAAATTAGCCGACAAAATACTGCTCTCGTGCTGTCTTTTTGGCATGTAAAACAAACTTTATACTATATACAAAAAAAAAATTCAGTAAATATAACTTGCTAAGACGACTAAAAGCTGAAATTTTAGTCTTGAATGAATTTAAAAATTTCCTAAAAATTTCCCATTTTGCAAATTTTGAGGAAATTTTCTAAAATTGACCAAAAACATAAAATCAACCTTTATTATAATCCCTATTTTGCAAATTTTGAGGAAATTTTCTTAAATTTACCGAAAACATAAAATCAACCTTTATTATAATTTGCTTCGGAAAAAAATTTCACAAAAATTTTCCTTTGGGATATTTAAAATAAATTTATACTAATTGTTTGGAAAGAAAAATATAGCTTTTCTTAAGCACATATATCGCAAAAATTTCCTTTTTGGGAAGTTTTATAAGAAAAAAGTGGAATGAAGAAACCAATCATTTACTATGTATTTCAGTAAATAAAAGCATTTCTCAAAAATTTTCTATTAGTAAATTTTTTCTTTGCCATAAATAATTAAATCTTGAACTATTGTGGACATTTGCGAAACTATCCCAGGAATTTTTTCCTAAACTATTTTTTAACCTTCCGTTACTTACATGGACTAGTTTATAAAATAGGTCTTACAGACCGAGCACATACTTAAAGCTTTCTGTAGGCCAAAGTTGAGCTTATTTTAGTATATTTTATTTAATTAAATTTTGTTATTTCGTTTAGTTATGTTCATTTTACTATTGAATACAATAACAACTAATACGAATTAAATATATGGTCGAAACATATGTGTTAGTTGTGAAGAAATTTACATTTTCTGCACTTCGGTCTGATAGACCGATGTTAGTAACCGTGCTATGAAATTCATGTCAGTAACGGAGGGTTAATATATAGTTTTCTTAATTTCTTACACCAAACAAACAATCCGTTTGAATTTTTAGGTAAATAGTATTTAAAGAGGGAACTTTTTTCCCAGCAGAATATTTCCCTCTTTATAACGACGTTATACTAGAAAAAAAATTATCGCTTGCTGAGACGATTAAAAGCTTAAATTTTAGTTTTGAATTTCCCTTTTAGGAAATTTGTTGGAAATTTTTAAAAATTTACTGAAAACATGTAATCATCATTTATTATGATTTCTTTTGAAAAAAAATTTCCCAAAAATGGGAAATGTAGAAAAAAATTATTAAAAATAAGTGGAATGTAGAAACCAAAATATGCTATATATTTTAGTAAATACAAAAATTGTCATAAAGAATTCAAAATAATTAGTGAAAAATATCCAAGGTGCTTTTTTCCTAAACTGTTGTTTAATATAGTTTTCTTAATATGTTACATTAAACAAACAATCCGTTTGAATCTTTAGTTAAATTATAAGAGAGAAGTTTTTCCCAGCAGAATATTTCCCTCTTTATATACAAGAAAAAAATCGGTTTATTTCGCTTGCTAAGACGACTAAAAGCTTAAATTTTAGTCTTGAATGAATTTAAAAATTTCCCACAAATTTCCCTTGTAGTAAATTTGTCGGAAATTTTTGAAAACTTACTGAAAACATGAAATCAACATTTATTATAATGTATTTATGGAAAAAAATTTCCCTCAATTTCCTATTTGGAAAATGTAGAGAAAATTGATAAAAAATAAGTGGAATTTAGAAACCAACATATGCTATATATTTCAGTAAATACAAAAATTTCTCATAAATTTCCTATTGGGAAATTTTTTTGCCAAAAAGAATTAAAAAAATTAATAAGAAATATCCAAGGTACTTTTTTCCTAAACTGTTGTTTAATATATAGTTTTCTTTATATGTTACTCAAAACAAAAAATCTGTTTGAATTTTTAGTTAAGTGCAATGTAATTGTAAGGACAGTATATTTCTCTCTTTATAACGACGTTAAGTTTATGAAATATTTAAAATATATTTTTAATAAAATTTTTCCCGCCAATTTTTAGCTCATTCATGTCATTCTATTTACTGCATATAATATTGCTGCTGCTTTTGCTTATCATATATTTTGAAAGCTTTTTCAAAGTTGAGCTTATTTGACCTGTGATAAGCTTTATAAACAAATTGAATGTTTATAGATGAATTGCCATTCTGTACCGTTGACTGATAAGCCAGATAAAAGGTGTGGAAAAGACGTGATTCGTTGTTGATTAGAGAGTTTGAAATAAATTTCAATTAATTTATATGAATTTTTAGCTAATTAATAGCTAATAATATAATAGGTAATATAAAATGGCAGCGACTATTATGTAAATAATAAGATAAGATAAATTCACTTTTATCATACATACGAGTATGTACATTTACTCTTGATGCATTTGATTGATGACTCAAACAATTGATTGAACACAATTGAATTGAAAATAATGGATTTTTTATTCAGACAAATAAGTAAAAAAAAAAACTAACAAAGAACTGAGTCAACAGATGTCAGTATTGACAATTAGGGGTTGAATTATAAATTAAGTCACATTTCCATAGTCATTCAATAGCATATACAATTTCAATAAGTTTAACATCAAAATCTTTTACAGAAGGAAATAAAAAGGAACAAACATCCTTTCAAACCATACCATACTATCCCCAGTTGTTGGGGGTCTTCCAATACCTTCTTCCCTTGCATTCGAAAAGTGTCAATCTCGCTTACACAAAAGGTCAAATTATAGCTAACGTTGCTGTTACTGACACAGCAGAAAACTCTTTACTTGACCTTCTAAATTATTCTATATATAAATTTAAATAATGGATTTCAGCGATTGAAATAAAAATAGAAATTTCCCCTGAGTAGGTTGCGTCAATCACTAATATAAAAAATAACGGAAGAGGGTAGTAAAGGATAGCTTTAGAATACTTTTATGGGACAAAAGGAATGCGCGAAAGGGTCGAGTAAATTCAATAGAAATGGATTGAATAGCATTAAAAGGTCAAGTACAGATTTTCGTTTTAAGTGAGGAGGTAAGGAAACATGTAAACGGAGTAGTAAGCAATGAAATGTGTACAAATCATGTTTATGAGAATGATGCTCAAAATCAAAAGAATGTTGAAAATGTAGAATTTTGGAAAGTTTAGTATTTTTATATGTAACATTAACGGTCCTGAAATTTTTAAGTAATTGACTTACTCTTATTCAATACTAATTTAAATAAAACTTTGTTTGAAGATAGTTTTTGTTGTAATAAATATTTAAACAAAAAAATAATTTTTTACAAATGTTTATGTGTTTCTTGTTAACGTGATAAATATTGTATTTTTTTTAGAAAAATTTTTCTTATTTAGCAAAACATTTAACCAATGTATGCTAAATATGCGTGTGTGTGTCCAATTGTGCCAAACTCAATATAAAATTGGCCCAATTACATAAAAAGCACGCAATGTTTTGCCGCTGACAAACAAGAGGAAAACCCAAACAAAAAACCTGCAAAGAAGTAAAAAACCCAAACAAATTTAAACGAAATAAGGAAGTGAATTAAAGAACAAACAAAAGGAAACAGCAGCGACCAACAAGATAAAAACAGAGGAAAAGAATTATTAACCGAAAAACACAAAGAAACAGCAAAGTTTATTTAATATGGATCCCCAGGGAATACAACAGAGCGAGTAAACAAAATTGTGGAACAATACCAAAATGAGCACAACAAGTAAAGCAAAAAAAAAAAAAAAAAAATGGGAAAACAAAAAAATTACGTAAATTAATGTAATTAAAAATGTTAATAGCGCTGCAAGCTAAAAGGATTTATTTTAAACGAAATTCCACAAAAAAATCGTAAGGATAACAGCACCATTCTTTTTTGTTTTCTGTTTAGTTCTTGCTTTTGTTTAATTTTCATGCAACCATGCAATTGTGTTAGTTAACAACAAAACGAACATTTGATTCACTCCGCTTTGCATTGACATTTGGTGCACAAAAACCATACTCGAATGAAATATTAAAAACGTTTAATGCTCAAAAAAATAATGTCGCCCAACGCTATGTTTTGCATTGCAGCACCCTATTTTTGTTGTTTTAAATACAATTTTTTTTAGTGCATTTTTGGAGCCTGGCTGCTGAATGATGCTGCATTTGTGAGAGCTGGGATCATGTAAAACGCGAATCACGTTAATAGAGCACACTTCCTTCGCAGCGCTGCATTTATTTTTCATTCACTCATTCAACTCGTTTTATGTTTCATTATATTTTGTACTTAATTGTGCCACGTACAGCTTTTTTTTGCCTCGTATTTTTTGTTTGAAACAGCTGCACTGTGCGCGCCGGGGAACTTGGACCGAACGGAACGTGGGCGTGGAGCAAAAGCACACCTTAGCACGCAAACAACATTAAGCGGTTACTTTAAAGACAAGCTTTTGCCGTGTCCTTCCTCGAGTTGTGTAGGAATTGTGTTTGGTTCGCAGCAAAATTGCTTGACAGAGCGTGGTCTGTAAAATGGAAAAATTGCATTGCATACCAAAAGGCGTTGCAAGTGAGATGGAAGTATATTTTAGTAGGTTGAAATGAGCAACATTAAATAACCTTTGAGTGGCAGCAATTCTAAAAGAATAACTAAAATAGATTCAAGAATGGCAATACAGATAATCCTAGGCAAAGAAACACAAAACCGAGCAACATAAACGTGAATATTTTGACGTGAAAAATAAGATTAAAACAAATGTAAATAAATTTCCCAAACATTTTTCTTTTGAAAAATTTAATGGAAACTTAAAGCAATTGGATGGAAACATAAAATAAAGCTTTACTTAGATAATGTTTTGATGAAAGCAAAAGTTTTGAAAAATTTCCCTTCTGGGAAATTTGAGGGATATTTTTATAAACGAAATCGAGCTAAACTTCTATATTAGTTTTGGAAAAAACAAATACATTAAAATTTCCTTTTGGGAAGTGTGAAGAAAAAAACTCATACTCAAGCTCACTCAACAGTCATACTCATACATATACTCATACTCATAACCATACTCATACTTATAATCATACTCATACTCATACCCTGTCTCATACTCATTCTCATATTCATAGTAAATATCTTATTTTCTAGAGATTGAACCATAATTTTTGTTCTAAAACGAAAATTTTAATAGTGAAAGTAGAAAAAACAAAAAACCACCAATTTAAATTTATTGAATTAGTTTTTGCCTATAATGAGGGGAGGTAGAAAGAACTGGAATATGTTGTTTTAGATTGTTTAATCGGCCTCTAAACGTGTTTTTATGTCGGAAAAGTTGAAATTTAGGTTACTAGATTTTATTGCACAGAAAAATTTTATTTTCCTGTGCTCTTCTGATAGTTTTATATCTATAGAAAAGTGAATTTTATGTAGATAATTTTACCAATAAATGTTTTGTGGGAGGCTTTTTCTCTGCTATGAAAAGTTTACTTTATTGTTATTTCATACCCATACTCATACTCTTTCTCTTACTCGTGCTCATACATATACTGATACATATACTCATACTCATACTCAAACATATACTTATACTCAAACTGATACTCATTCTCATACTCATACTCACTCATACTCATACTCATACTCTTACTCTTACTCTTACTCTTACTCTTACTCTTACTCTTACTCTTACTCTTACTCGTACTCATACTCATACTCATACTCATACTCATACTCATACTCATACTTATACTCATACTCATAATTATACTCATACTCATATTCATATTCATATTCATACTCATACTCATACTCATACTCATACTCATACTCATACTCATACTCATACTCATACTCATACTCATACTCATACTCATACTCATACTCATACTCATACTCATACTCATACTCATACTCATACTCATATTCATATTCATATTCATATTCATATTCATACTCATAATCATACTCATACTCATATTAATATTCATACTCATACTCATACTCATACTCATACATATACTCATACTCATATTCATATTCATATTCATATTCATATTCATATTCATATTCATATTCATACTCATACTCATGCTCATACTCATACTCATACATATACTCATACTCATTTATATACTCATTCTCATTTATATACGCGGGTACCCCCTCAAAATAAACTTTGACTTATGTTATCATGATTACCCAAATATTTTGGCTCTAGCGAAGCCATCAGTTAGCTAGAATGGTTCGAAAAAACATCTTAAAATTGATTTTTGTAAGGATTATGTTCTTGCCATAATATTTTTATTAAATAAAAGGTCACAATTAGTGTAAACTAAAGAATTACAGAGTTCTGCATTAACCCTAACACAAAAGACACTTAGTTTTTTGCAGTGATTTTTTGAATATTTTTTAACTCCATTATCTTTTGCCTGATTTACCATTCCGAGGTATCGTTGAAAAGGTGCTGACTGCTGATTTTTATTCCTGTCACTTATTTACCCTTTTAGGCCTTTTCATTTCTGAGTTTTCTATACTCGAAACTGCTTGCTAAAACAACTTGCTAGAGTTTGGTAAAAATAATTTAGTGTACTCTGTGAGTTTTACCAATAAGCCGACGAGTTATACTTAGTATTTTTTCTGACTTAAGAGTTCATAAATTTTAACTCTTAGATTTGTGCAAATTCAGTCAATCATGCCAATATCCGACAGCATAAAGCAAAAGAGCCTATACGGGTAAACTAGTGCCAGGAATAAAAAGCACTAGTCAGCACCTTTCAAATCATACCTCGGAATGGTAAATAATTCAAAAGATGGAGGAGTAACACATATTTTAATAAAAATTGCAAAATAAATTAATACTAAAATCACTGCAAACAACTTAATATCTTTTCTGCTAGGGAAAATTTTCAAAAAAATTTGATGCATGACTTTGTAGTGTTTCAATTGACACTATTTGTGACAATTGTTGTTACTTAAAATATCATGGCAAATATATTATCCATAAAAAACTCGATTTTTACCATTCTTGCTAACTGATATCAATCGCTAAAACTAAAATATTTGGAATCATCATAACATAAACTAAAGTTTATTGTGAGGGGATGACCTTTACAACTTTTTTTTTTCATTGAGAGTGAGGCGCTTTAATACTCATACTCATACATATACACTTACTCATGCATATACTCATTCTCACACTAATACTCATACTCATACTGATACTCATACTCATATTCATATTCATACTTATACTTATACTTATACTTATACTTATACTTATACTTATACTTATACTTATACTTATACTTATACTTATACTTATACTTATACTTATACTTATACTTATACTTATACTTATACTTATACTTATACTTATACTTATACTTATACTTATACTTATACTTATACTTATACTTATACTTATACTTATACTTATACTTATACTTATACTTATACTTATACTTATACTTATACTTATACTTATACTTATACTTATACTTATACTTATACTTATACTTATACTTATACTTATACTTATACTTATACTTATACTTATACTTATACTTATACTTATACTTATACTTATACTTATACTTATACTTATACTTATACTTATACTTATACTTATACTTATACTTATACTTATACTTATACTTATACTTATACTTATACTTATACTTATACTTATACTTATACTTATACTTATACTTATACTTATACTTATACTTATACTTATACTTATACTTATACTTATACTTATACTTATACTTATACTTATACTTATACTTATACTTATACTTATACTTATACTTATACTTATACTTATACTTATACTTATACTTATACTTATACTTATACTTATACTTATACTTATACTTATACTTATACTTATACTTATACTTATACTTATACTTATACTTATACTTATACTTATACTTATACTTATACTTATACTTATACTTATACTTATACTTATACTTATACTTATACTTATACTTATACTTATACTTATACTTATACTTATACTTATACTTATACTTATACTTATACTTATACTTATACTTATACTTATACTTATACTTATACTTATACTTATACTTATACTTATACTTATACTTATACTTATACTTATACTTATACTTATACTTATACTTATACTTATACTTATACTTATACTTATACTTATACTTATACTTATACTTATACTTATACTTATACTTATACTTATACTTATACTTATACTTATACTTATACTTATACTTATACTTATACTTATACTTATACTTATACTTATACTTATACTTATACTTATACTTATACTCATACTGATACTCATACTCATACTCATACTCATACTCATACTCATACTACTACTCATACTCATACTCATATTTATACTCATACTGATACTCATACTCATACTCATAATCATAATAATACTCATATTCATACTCAAACTCATATTCATACTCCTCCGCATCCTCATCCTCATCTTCATTCTCATTATCATTCTCATTCTCATCCTCTTCCTTTTTCTTATTCTCATTTTTATACTCATCCTCATCCTCATACTCTTATCTTATTGAAATCACTTTGATCATTAGAAGTTCGCTCAAAGTCATTTCAAGTGCTGAGGTGGTCAATTTGTTCTATTTTTGTTAAACACTTTATATTTCAGTAAAAAAATTCTTTGCAAAACCATAGCCTAAAATTTAAAATAATCTCAACATCATCATAATGATCAAAATTCTAAAACATTCGATCTTATGATAAGTAACTCGTTCCATATTCAATTTAATAAATAGCCAGCTCACATGTCAAAACTCGACCTCATTGACGTCATGGCATGTTTCTTCTTTCTTTTTTCTCCGTCTACCCTTTTTTATCCTATTTCACTCTAACAAATAAACAAAAATATGTACATTCAAACACATCGAAATAATCTTCTCATGATGTCGGTAAAATTAGAATTATGAAATGTCAATTGACCCAGACGTCAACTTTTCAATGGACGCTTGTGCATGAGAAGACCCTTTAAATTGAAGCGTAGCAGCAGATACGATTAGTAGTAGTCGTTGCTGTATGACGCACCAGACATACAAACGCATATGTAAGTTAACCTAAAATAAAGCAACGAACGAACATTCGGAATGAGACGCACAATAAGTATGAGTGGCATGGAAATCCGATAGAATACGTATACACCATAAAATACCTAAATTGAAAAGGGAATTGAGAAGGTTTTATTTTATTTTTGTGGCACGATGATAAGCAAAATGGTAAAAGTATTAACGAAATCAATGGGGTTGTTTATAGAGTTGAGCTATGGTTTTGCGAGCCATTACTTGTTGAAGTGTCTGTGCTGGAAAATGAGATTATGTGGAATTTCCTCCTATGTTTTGGCCATTGCAAGCTACAATTGAATGTTCTGATATAAATAATTAATAAAATGGTCTGATTAGGTGTTTTGTTATGATAGATTTTGATCCTGTAGCTGAAACTAGGGATTTCTTAGATTATTAAAGTAATGTTCTTCAATTAAGGAAATAATTTTGAAAACTGTAGATGTTTTAATGTTTGTGCCAAAATATTAAATGAAATCTTAAGTAAGCTTTAAACTGCCGACAACTAAAAAGAGCTAAAGAACTCGTAAATGTGTCGGATTTTTTTTTAGCTGGCTTAGTGTGCTTTTTTGTTCTATTTATCTCTGAAATAAGTTTTGCTTTAGGATTGTACAACAGCTGCTTTTTAAAGTGTGCTAAATAGTATGTTTATAGCTTCGGTTATAATTGACAAGCATGATGAACTTAAAGTAAAAGACCTTGATCTAGAAATAATTAACTTTAAATAGAAGCTAATTGAGATTTTGAGTTCGCATTTATTTTCGTAAAAGTTTCACCAAAATTTGACTAGAGTAACTAATTAAATTTTGAGGATTTATTAAAAATATATAAAGAATATTATAGAGCACTCAACACAGATTTAATAAGTAGTCCTCGTTTATTTGAAACACTTTTTTCTTTAAAAAGATGTGGTATAAATTCATATCATAGTATTGTCTAGTTTTGAAAACATTTTTCTTTACTCTTCTACGTCCACAAAAAACTCTAGCTTAAAAATATAGGAAAATGTATCCAAAATACGAAAAACAATTTCAGGCCACTAATGGGGCCAAATGGGGTTAATTTGGGGCAATATGGTCTATCAAAAAGTTAAGTTTTACTTGACTTTTGACGATTTTATAGCTAAAATTGCCTCCTTAAGCACAAGACGAGCATCACACTTTTCCTTTTTTTAACCCTTCTGCGGTCAGCAAGAAATTTCTTTTAGACTCTGAATATCTTTTGAATGACAAAACATTCTGCTTCAAAATGGGCCTGAATGTGGCTTTGTAATAACCTAGTTTTAACATTTTTTTAGTATTTTATTTAAATTGGCGGTCTTGTTTATGTTAAAAAATTTCTGCGATCATTTAAAGATTTATAGTACTTTGATAAAATAGGTGATCTCTGAACAAAAGTCTCCCCAAAAAGTTATTTGTCTTTACGTAGAAAGAGTCCATAATATCGGCTTAGTCAAGAAAATTCTACTTAGTCATTGTCATAGACCAAATATGTTTCGTTTTTTATTTAATGGCTGGTTAAATATAGTAAAAAATTCTTTACCTTGTTTCAGCAATTATCTCACTGATACGATTTACTTTCTTATTACTTTTGAATTCACTTTGGTGCTGTTGATGGTGAAGGCAAATTGCCCTAAGGGACATAATTCCAAAAATTAAATTTATTTATGCCACATTATATTAATTCTACTAAAATTGACTTAAACTTTTCTGAGTAGTAGACTGCTGTTATGTGTTGAAATTACGGTCTTCCTTATTCTTCCTTCCTTGGAATATATTGTAGTTATAATTGCTCTGGAAGAAATATTAAGCCCTATCGTAAATAATTTCTCACGCGGAATCGAAAAAGGGAGTTTTAATTTTTAAGACAAAGCTCAAGAACATTTTAGAAATTGTTAATGCAAATTTATTGATAAACCATTAATGAACAAATTTGCATTAAAAATTTTCAAAACGGTCTTGAGCTTTATCTTAAAAATTAAAACTTCCTTGTTTGATTCCGCGCGATTTTATAAATACTGCAAATTGCTTTTCTAATTCCTTAATTTTTTCATTCCCATTTTACTCCAAACGATAAATAAGATAAACTCAAAAACCTTTAAATACATTATTTTTACTTAATATCAGTTTAACAAGAAATGAAAAGAAGTAATTCGAAAAATCGTTGATCTAAATCATAGTCTTGAAAATTTATCACTTTAGATTAAATTTTTGCACAAGTAGCAAAAGAAACTTCTGCATTCTTATAGTACAAATTTTTGTTGAAATCTTTAAAAATTCTTGCATTTCTACACAAAATTTCTGAAACTTATGGACTTAATAAACATATTTGAAGTAGTGCACAGAAGAGTGCATGTCTGAAATGTGTAAATTAAGTCAACTTAAGTAAACATAACAACAAAGTCTTCCCTCTTGCGATGCCCATTCTATACTATATATATATATAGTATGTATTTGTAGTTTATGTACCAGAAATAGTTCAACACAGAGTTTAGTTGCTACCATAGCTTCCATAGCTTTTGTGTTGCCTTTTTGTTGATGGTGTCCCGCTTTTTCCAAACATGTGTTTGTAAAAGTAAACATTTTTACTTGCCTGTCTATCCGTCTTTTGGTTCTGGATGAGTTGGCAAAATTTTTAATTTCCTGTGTTATTTTTATATTTTTTTTTTCATGGTTTTTTGCTTATAATCTTTTTGCTTCTTTTTTATGGTAAAACTTTGTGAAGCTAAAAATATAACTGGTAGACAAAATCTTCAAGTGTGAAGTTTGTCTGGCTGGCGTCAATTATGGATGAAGCATTCGAAATTGTCCTTATGGCTAAATTATGAACGTATAATTAATTTCAGTTAAATTGATTGCAGCAAAAAAAGTAGTTAAAAATGGTTTAAAATGTAAATGCGAGATATATTCTTCAAATGTTCATCAAAATTGAGTCAGTTAACAAAGCAAATACACACTCATAATAGAAATAAGAATAAAGAACTTAATTTATGAAAAATACGCTGTAAAAACTTTGAAATGCAAACTTATGTTGGAAAATAAGAGAACAAGACTATAAAAAACGCTCAGCTGGTGACCCAATTTGTAGTTACTCTGTTAAAAGATTTATGCTCTGGAAAAGTTTTTCCTTTTCTCAATTTCCAAATTTATGGATCTAAAAATAAGTACATTTTTAATTTTATGAATGAACGAACTTTGCATTAATCCCTTCTCCACCGAGGAATACTCGAGCACGGTGAAAATGCTTTTAGTTGCGGCATGCCTGAGTAGAAAAATAGCTCGAGGGAAAAATTGTCTGAAGTATTTTTAATTTTAATTGCGAAGTGTTTTGAAAATAATTGGAGAAAGTGTTGAAATATTGAAAACAACTAACGGAAGTAATAAAAACTGAAAAGGAAATGGAATTTTTTCCACAAAACAATAATCGGTGAAATTTTTCGGAAAGAAAAAATTCCATTGACAAACAAACGAACAATTAAAAAAGCTACAAACTAAAAAGATTTTGCTGACAGTTTTTACACATGAATTTTTAAATGGTACAGAAATGATTTCGGGCCTTATTCACGATACTGTTCATTTTTATTAATCACTTCACACTTTTTGCTATGGTACCTACTACAGAAAATATAAATTTAAATTAAAAATTTTCATTAGAAATTGATATTGAGGTTAGATCAATTGAAATTCAGAATACATTTACATATTAATTGACCAGTACTGGAACTGGTACTGGAAATTACAATGGTAATGGTAATGGTAATAGTAATGGTAATGGTAATGGTAATGGTAATGGTAATGGTAATGGTAATGGTAATGGTAATGGTAATGGTAATGGTAATGGTAATGGTAATGGTAATGGTAATGGTAATGGTAATGGTAATGGTAATGGTAATGGTAATGGTAATGGTAATGGTAGTGGTAATGGTAATGGTAATGGTAATGGTAATGGTAATGGTAATGGTAATGGTAATGGTAATGGTAATGGTAATGGTAATGGTAATGGTAATGGTAATGGTAATGGTAATGGTAATGGTAATGGTAATGGTAATGGTAATGGTAATGGTAATGGTAATGGTAATGGTAATGGTAATGGTAATGGTAATGGTAATGGTAATGGTAATGGTAATGGTAATGGTAATGGTAATGGTAATGGTAATGGTAATGGTAATGGTAATGGTAATGGTAATGGTAATGGTAATGGTAATGGTAATGGTAATGGTAATGGTAATGGTAATGGTAATGGTAATGGTAATGGTAATGGTAATGGTAATGGTAATGGTAATGGTAATGGTAATGGTAATGGTAATGGTTATGGTTATGGTTATGGTTATGGTAATGGTAATGGTAATGGTAATGGTAATGGTAATGGTAATGGTAATGTAATGGTAATGGTAATGGTAATGGTAATGTAATGGTATGGTAAATGGTAATGTAATGGTAATGTATGGTAATGGTAATGGTAATGGTAAGTTGGTAATGGTATGTAATGGTAATGTAATGGTAATGGTATATGGTAATGGTAATGGTTGGTAATGGTAATGGTAAATGTAAGGGTAATGGTAATGGTAATGGTAATGGTAATGGTAATGGTATATGGTATTGGTAATGGTAATGGTAATGGTATGGGTAATGGTAATTGGTAATGGTAATGGTAATGGTAATGGTAATTGTATTGGTAATGGTAATGGTAATGGTAATGGTAATGTTATGGTATGGTAATGGTAGATGGGTTATGGTTGGATGGTATTGGTAATGGTAATGGTAATGGTAATGGTAATGGTAATGGTATGGTAATGGTAATGGTAATGGTAATGGTAATGGTAATGGTAATGGTAAGGTATGGTAATGGTAATGGTAATGGTAATGGTAATGGTTAATGGTATGTATGGTAATGGTAATGGTTAGGTTTGGTATTGTAATGGTAATGGTAATGGTAATGGTTATGGTAAGGGTATGGTATTGTTATGTAATGGTAATGGTAATGGTAATGGTAATGGTAATGGTAATGGTAATGGTATTGGTAATGGTAAGGGTAATGGTAATGGTAATGGTAATGGTAATGGGTATTGTAATGGTATTGGTAATGGTATGTTTGTTATGGTATTGGTTTGGTATGGTAATGGTAATGGTTTGGTAATGGTATGGTAATGGGTATTGGTTATGGTAATGGTAATGGTAATGGTAATGGTAATGGTATGGTATTTGGTATTGGTAATGGTAATGGTAATGGTTTTGGTAATGGTAATGGTAATGGTATGGTAATGGTAATGGTAATGTAATGGTAATGGTAATGGTAATGGTATTGGTAATGGTGTATGGTAATGGTAATGGTAATGGTAATGGTAATGGTAATGGTAATGGTAATGGTAATGGTAATGGTAATGGTAATGGTAATGGTAATGGTATGTAATGTAATGGTAATGGTAATGGTAATGTAATGGTATGGTAATGGTAATGGTAATGGTAATGGTAATGGTAATGGTAATGGTAATGGTAATGGTAATGGTATGGTAATGGTAATGGTAATGGTAATGGTTATGGTAATGGTAATGGTAATGGTAATGGTAATGGTAATGGTAATGGAAATGGTAATGGTATTGGTAATGGTAGTGGTAGTGGTAGTGGTAATGGTAATGGTAGTGGTAGTGGTAGTGGTAGTGGTAATGGTAATGGTAATGGTACTGGAATTGATTTCTTATGAAATTTCAACTTCAAGGATTCGATTAAGAGCGCAGATGGATGGTAACTGGGTTTCAGATTTCCATAATAATTTTTATCACAACTGCAGTGATTTCGCCTATACAATATGTAAAGATTTTCTCCAAAAACATTTTATTTATATGTTATACATTAGCTGCGTTCCATTCGCTTCAAAATAATCCAGATTATTTTTTTTACATGCAAAGCAAAAACAAAAATAATAATCCTATAACAAATGGGATTATTTTTGCTATCCATATAAAATTGTGATATAGCCTTTAAAAAATTTAAAACACAGGTGCCGTATCTGTATATTTTTATGAGCTGTCAATTCATTTTTTTAATTATTTTTTCGTTTGATACAATGACTATTAGGTATTTATGACAGCTATCTATTTCTCACGAGCTGCGACCATCGAATGTTAAACAAAAGAAAAAAAAAAACAAACCGCGTGTGTCACACACATTGGACGCATTCAGCGGAGCTAACCAATGCACTTAAATTATTTATATAATTGCATAATATTAATAATTAAATTAAATAATTTACCATTTTTATGACGTTTAGAGTAAAAACACATTCAGTGAAAAACATCGTTCACTAAGGTATCGCTACCATTACAGTTCACAACAGTTTTTAACGACACACGTTCTCATGACACCACAGTTTTTAACGACACACGTTCTCATGACACCTAATAGTTATTGTATCATGATTGTTTGTTTGAATTTAATTTTGACTGCAACGGTAGTGCCCTCTACGAGTTGTTTTTCTTGCCGTTCCTTTGAGAAAATTTGTTATCGCGATTATATTAAGGCGAAAGGAACGCAGCTATTTTTATGATAATTTAAAAAAATAATTTAAAAAACTTTTTAAATTAAAATAAAATATTTGTAAGCAAATGTTACTCTGTAAGCAAATAATTTTAACTTAATGTAAACTTTTTAAACTAGAATTTTTTTCATTTTGCACTTTAATTTTGCATGTTGCTAATTTCGGTAGTTTTAAGTTAATGCTACTTAACTAGCTAGCAGAATTCTTTTAATTTTAAGTTTACTTTTTAGACCAATGTTAATACCCATTGTTGTACTATAAAAGACTTAGTCTTACTGTACCCCAAATTCTGATAGTAATCATAATAAAAAAAAAAAATTAAAAAAATCATCTTGAAAAAAAATAAAGACAAATATTGTCAATTTTGGAACAAATAATTTTTTCTGCATATTAAAAGTACTGCAAAAGACTATAAATTTCCAATTAAAACTAATTGCTATTTATGGGCGCACCTCAGTTTTTTTGTTGATGTTTTCTCAGTTTTTTTTTAAAAACTTCGAAAAAAAGTCACTATGAAATGATGGATTTGCATAGAGAATTAAGCGCCATATAATTAACACTTTAATGACAGCTCATGTGTCAAACGTACGCATATTAATGTAGACAAGTTGTTGTTGTTGTTTTCAAAAATTCACAATTTAATTATTTATTTACAGCACTACTTCTGTAGCTTGCCTAATGGAGCATCAACTCAGAAACGATAAAATTGAAGCTCAGCTTAACGCATTGCTACATGAAGCCGGGCATTGAACCCAGCTGGGCTTGATTTTTTAATCACACTCGATTGTTTTTTATTACAACGTCGTCCAACGGTCTCTGTCTTAACTTATCGTAAGTTGGTGATTTTTTCTTCGTTTCTCTCAAAAGACTTTCATTAAATTTTATTTAACTTTAATTGTCACAATTTATCAGCTCGATTTAAGCCCCAGCTTTACCCACACAACAACAACAACAACAAAAAAAATCATAAACAACAACAACTTTATCTCACATTAAGGCAGCGCTTTAAAGTTGGGTCCACGTATTTAACAGCTTAAATAAGTTATTTCCTTCGGATCTTCATCCAGCGCATGGATGGATGTGGTGAAGGAATAAAACATGCCTTTGCATGCAATCATCATACTTTTGTAGATCTCCATAACGTTTCGTTTGTCTGAACGGAAGAACGGTCAAACAATTTAAAAAAGTGTTTATGACTTAACAAAAAAAAAAAAAAAACTAAAGAGAAACAAAAAGTTTTACGTTTAATGGCTTCTCTAGAGGCTGAACGCTGCACACTTTTATGATGTACGGTCGAGTCAATTTAGGAAGCTAAGTCATCATTTCCGTTTAGATGATAGTCTTGCATTTGTTGGTGTTATGGTTGTGGCTTTCGTTGTAATGCGACTGACCCACAAAACGTATCGTAAAACTTACAAAATAGTCTGTTAAAATTGTATTGCGTCCCTTAAAGAATGTGCTCAACAAGTTATTACCAATGGTTAACAGACAATAATGTTTTAGGCAGTTATTGCTGACTAATAGACTTGTATTTATACGGCATCTAAACTGTTTTTAGCTGTTAAGCTAAAGGTAGAAAGAATTTTACATCATAGAGGTTTTCGTAACATAAGTATTAACATCATTTAGTAAAAGTAAACATTTTCAAAAAAAAAAAAAAAAAATTTGATGAATAGCAAATTCAAATCGAAATTCAGGCTAGACGGATTGTTAGTAAAAAAATAAAAATTTGACTTTAAAAAAAAATATTTTATTAATTCATATTTTCCAACTTATGTTTAAGTTCAATTTGAACAACTTCTTTTTTAGTTGTAGTTTTTTATACAAAATTTTTTTCGATTTGAAACCTAATCGATAAACCGGTTAGGCAGATTGAAATATAGTTAAGAATGAGCAGTTAAATAAAATTTTTCTAACTCAAATTTTTTCGGACTTTTGTTAAATTGTAAAAATGTATTTTTTTTAAATAATTATGAAAAATATAAAAGAATAATTTAATATTCAAACGAACAGATTGATAAATAATAAAATAAGGTTCAGTTGAAAAAAAAACCGTTCCACTTGTTCAAATTCTACGACAAGAAAATCAATTTTATTATATGAGTAGGACCTCGTCACTCGTCTTAAATTGTTACCATCATTGCACTATTTAGAGCATTCGTTGTTTAATACATGTTAATCAAATAAACAGTCCTTTCATAAAGTTATCAAATCTTAAATTTTCACGAATTTATTGTTAGATCAGAAAATATGTTTTTCAAATATAGAAGCTAAAACTGTAGATATGTAGTTACAGCAGTAGTGTTCAAATGCCTTGAGATGCCTTTTGCTGCTACCAGTCAGCAACTGCTTTAATTTTAACACAACCATCTCCACTCCCCTCTCTATCACTCTTGGCTAGCAGCTTTACTACATCATAGTTTAGTTTTGTGCGATCTCATGCTTTGCTTTGTAGTGGTTCGTGCTTCAGCTAACTGCGGCTCCGTCATGCTTAATTGTACAACATTGAATTAAATGCTTATGAAGTTTTACAACAACGACAACAGCAACAGCAACATCAGCAGCAAAAAGAACAACAACATCAACTGAAACTCAAGATTATTATAGTCCGTGATTCGGTTGGTTGCGCGTCTTTTGCAATGTTGCGATGCTGAAGTTCAAGTTAAAGTGGCTGGATGCACAAGTTATACTCATTCTGCTGTAGATTGCTTCTGCCTGCCTTCCCAGCTGTCCGTCTTGCCGTCTATTTTGGTTGTCTTTGAGGGTCATTAGGGCGCTGCACTAGTGTAGCTGGGCGCTGTTTACTCTGCCAGAGTTACCAGATGAAGTTGATGAAGTGCTAAATGAATTGGAATCATTGTAAATAAATGCACAGCATCTGAATAATTTATGAAAATTTCAATTAAAACGGTTGCTTTCATGGCACTTTTTATGAGTTGCTGTTCTTGTTCGATTTTATGACATTTTTATTTATTAAAATGTTATGTTTAGTGTTTTCGTTGCTGTTCTTTTTGTGATGATTGTCATTTATAACAAGTGATTTTTGGCATTTTTGATTAGAAAATCTTGCTTAATTGCTAGAAAACAATTCTTAAACGTCACTTAGGCTAGTTTAGTAATATATCAACAAAAAAGATGTTGTAACAATGAACGTTTTGTCATCCTATCAACACGTTGATTGAATGGACTATCAATTTTACTGAAAGTGCACTTACTCACTATTCACAAAAATTCAGAAATCTTCAAAACTTCAGAAATATGAATTTTTTTGGCTAAGCACTCTTTTTTTGTTTAATAAAACGGAAAGACTGCATTCGTAAGAAAATTTTATTAGCCAAAATAAGCTCTCAGTTATTTTTTCTTTAAAAACGGAAACAATCAATACTATTTCTAAATTCTTTTTTCTTTAAAAAGGAAATCATAAAAATTTTCTTTGTCAATAATTTTCTTAAAAGCTCAGTATTAATTCTAATTATTAATTACACTGAGCATGAATCGGGCACTTTTTTTGCAAACAAGCTTGGTATATAACATTTCAGTATAAATCAAGGATACAAAATTTAATGGCGTTAACAGTGTTTTAATCATTCAAACCAATTATCCAGAAATTTTAGTTTTTAGGTCAAGTATATGTTAAATGCCATTTTTGTTAGAAATACTTTTTAATGAGCTTATCGGCTTCATGTCTTCAGGTAAAACATTAAAAATTATCTAAGATATAAATTCGTAGAACAGTTAAGCCCTCGAAACCTGACCCAGGACCCATTTTTCTGTGCGAGTTTAATTTCTAGTCAAATTAAACTGAGGTTAATTTATTAATTATAAATTATAAATTATAAATTATAAATTATAAATTATAAATTATAAATTATAAATTATTAAATTATAAATTATAAATTATAAATTATAAATTATAAATTATAAATTATAAATTATAAATTATAAATTATAAATTATAAATTATAAATTATAAATTATAAATTATAAATTATAAATTATAAATTATAAATTATAATTATAAATTATAAATTATAAATTATAAAATTATAAATTATAAATTATAAATTATAAATTATAAATTATAAATTATAAATTATAAATTATAAATTATAAATTATAAATTATAAATTATAAATTATAAAATTATAAATTATAAATTATAAATTATAAATTATAAATTATAAATTATAAATTATAAATTATAAATTATAAATTATAAATTATAAATTATAAATTATAAATTAAAATTATAAATTATAAATTATAAATTATAAATTATAAATTATAAATTATAAATTATAAATTATAAATTATAAATTATAAATTATAAATTAATTATAAATTATAAATTATAAATTATAAATTATAAATTATAAATTATAAATTATAAATTATAAATTATAAATTATAAATTATAAATTATAAATTATAAATTATAATTATAAATTATAAATTATAAATTATAAATTATAAATTATAAATTATAAATTATAAATTATAAATTATAAATTATAAATTATAAATTATAAATTATAAATTATAAATTATAAATTATAAATTATAAATTATAAATTATAAATTATAAATTATAAAATTATAAATTATAAATTATAAATTATAAATTATAAATTATAAATTATAAATTATAAATTTATAAATTATAAATTATAAATTATAAATTATAAATTATAAATTATAAATTATAAATTATAAATTATAAATTATAAATTATAAATTATAAATTATAATTAAATTATAAATTAAAATTATAAATTATAAATTATAAATTATAAATTATAAATTATAAATTATAAATTATAAATTATAAATTATAAATTATAAATTATAAATTATAAATTATAAATTATAAATTATAAATTATAAATTATAAATTATAATTATAATTATAAATTATAAATTATAAATTATAAATTATAAATTATAAATTATAAATTATAAATTATAAATTATAAATTATAAATTATAAATTATAAATTATAAATTATAAATTATAAATTATAAATTATAAATTATAAATTATAAATTATAAATTATAAATTATAAATTATAAATTATAAATTATAAATTATAAATTATAAATTATAAATTATAAATTATAAATTATAAATTATAAGTAATTAAGTATAAATTATTAATTATTAATTATATAAATTATAAATTATTAAGTGTAAATTATTAATTATTAATTATTTATTATTAATTATTAAATATTAAATATTAATTATTAATTATTAATTATTAATTATTAATTATTAATTATTAATTATTAATTATTAATTATTAATTATTAATTATTAATTATTAATTATTAATTATTAATTATTAATTATTAATTATTAATTATTAATTATTAATTATTAATTCTTAATATTTTAATTAATATTTTAATATTTTAAATTCTTAATTATTAATTATTAATTATTAATTATTAATTATTAATTATTAATTATTAATTATTAATTATTTAATTATTAATTATTAATTATTAATTATTAATTATTAATTATTAATTATTAATTATTAATTATTAATTATTAATTATTAATTATTATTATTAATTATTAATTATTAATTATTAATTATTAATTATTAATTATTAATTATTAATTATTAATTATTAATTATTAATTATTAATTATTAATTATTAATTATTAATTATTAATTATTAATTATTAATTATTAATTATTAATTATTAATTATTAATTATTAATTATTAATTATTAATTATTAATTATTAATTATTAATTATTAATTATTAATTATTAATTATTAATTATTAATTATTAATTATTAATTATTAATTATTAATTATTAATTATTAATTATTAATTATTAATTATTAATTATTAATTATAATTATTAATTATTAATTATTAATTATTAATTATTAATTATTAATTATTAATTATTAATTATTAATTATTAATTACTAATTATTAATTATTAATTATTAATTATTAATTATTAATTACTAATTATTAATTATTAATTATTAATTATTAATTATTAATTATTAATTATTAATTATTAATTATTAATTATTAATTATTAATTATTAATTATTAATTATTAATTATTAATTATTAATTATTAATTATTAATTATTAATTATTAATTATTAATTATTAATTATTAATTACTAATTATTAATTATTAATTATTAATTATTAATTATTAATTATTAATTATTAATTATTAATTATTAATTATTAATTATTAATTATTAATTATTAATTATTAATTATTAATTATTAATTATTAATTATTAATTATTAATTATTAATTATTAATTATTAATTATTAATTATTAATTATTAATTATTAATTATTAATTATTAATTATTAATTATTAATTATTAATTATTAATTATTAATTATTAATTATTAATTATTAATTATTAATATTAATTATTAATTATTAATTATTAATTATTAATTATTAATTATTAATTATTAATTATTAATTATTAATTATTAATTATTAATTATTAATTATTAATTATTAATTATTAATTATTAATTATTAATTATTAATTATTAATTATTAATTATTAATTATTTATTATTAATTATTAATTATTAATTATTAATTATTAATTATTAATTATTAATTATTAATTATTAATTATTAATTATTAATTATTAATTATTAATTATTAATTATTAATTATTAATTATTAATTAGTAATTATTAATTATTAATTAGTAATTATTAATTATTAATTAGTAATTATTAATTATTAATTATTAATTATTAATTATTAATTATTAATTATTAATTATTAATTATTAATTATTAATTATTAATTATTAATTATTAATTATTAATTATTAATTATTAATTATTAATTATTAATTATTAATTATTAATTATTAATTATTAATTATTAATTATTAATTATTAATTATTAATTATTAATTATTAATTATTAATTATTAATTATTAATTATTAATTATTAATTATTAATTATTAATTATTAATTATTAATTATTAATTATTAATTATTAATTATTAATTATTAATTATTAATTATTAATTATTAATTATTAATTATTAATTATTAATTATTAATTATTAATTATTAATTATTAATTATTAATTATTAATTATTAATTATTAATTATTAATTATTAATTATTAATTATTAATTATTAATTATTAATTATTAATTATTAATTATTAATTATTAATTATTAATTATTAATTATTAATTATTAATTATTAATTATTAATTATTAATTATTAATTATTAATTATTAATTATTAATTATTAATTATTAATTATTAATTATTAATTATTAATTATTAATTATTAATTATTAATTATTAATTATTAATTATTAATTATTAATTATTAATTATTAATTATTAATTATTAATTATTAATTATTAATTATTAATTATTAATTATTAATTATTAATTATTAATTATTAATTATTAATTATTAATTATTAATTATTAATTATTAATTATTAATTATTAATTATTAATTATTAATTATTAATTATTAATTATTAATTATTAATTATTAATTATTAATTATTAATTATTAATTATTAATTATTAATTATTAATTATTAATTATTAATTATTAATTATTAATTTTTTAATTATTAATTATTAATTATTAATTATTAATTATTAATTATTAATTATTAATTATTAATTATTAATTATTAATTATTAATTTTTAATTATTAATTATTAATTATTAATTATTAATTATTAATTATTAATTATTAATTATTAATTATTAATTATTAATTATTAATTATTAATTTTTTAATTATTAATTATTAATTATTAATTATTAATTATTAATTATTAATTATTAATTATTAATTATTAATTATTAATTTTTAATTATTAATTATTAATTATTAATTATTAATTATTAATTATTAATTATTAATTATTAATTATTAATTATTAATTATTAATTATTAATTATTAATTATTAATTATTAATTATTAATTATTAATTATTAATTATTAATTATTAATTATTAATTATTAATTATTAATTATTAATTATTAATTATTAATTATTAATTATTAATTATTAATTATTAATTATTAATTATTAATTATTAATTATTAATTATTAATTATTAATTATTAATTATTAATTATTAATTATTAATTATTAATTATTAATTATTAATTATTAATTATTAATTATTAATTATTAATTATTAATTATTAATTATTAATTATTAATTATTAATTATTAATTATTAATTATTAATTATTAATTATTAATTATTAATTATTAATTATTAATTATTAATTATTAATTATTAATTATTAATTATTAATTATTAATTATTAATTATTAATTATTAATTATTAATTATTAATTATTAATTATTAATTATTAATTATTAATTATTAATTATTAATTATTAATTATTAATTATTAATTATTAATTATTAATTATTAATTATTAATTATTAATTATTAATTATTAATTATTAATTATTAATTATTAATTATTAATTATTAATTATTAATTATTAATTATTAATTATTAATTATTAATTATTAATTATTAATTATTAATTATTAATTATTAATTATTAATTATTAATTATTAATTATTAATTATTAATTATTAATTATTAATTATTAATTATTAATTATTAATTATTAATTATTAATTATTAATTATTAATTATTAATTATTAATTATTAATTATTAATTATTAATTATTAATTATTAATTATTAATTATTAATTATTAATTATTAATTATTAATTATTAATTATTAATTATTAATTATTAATTATTAATTATTAATTATTAATTATTAATTATTAATTATTAATTATTAATTATTAATTATTAATTATTAATTATTAATTATTAATTATTAATTATTAATTATTAATTATTAATTATTAATTATTAATTATTAATTATTAATTATTAATTATTAATTATTAATTATTAATTATTAATTATTAATTATTAATTATTAATTATTAATTATTAATTATTAATTATTAATTATTAATTATTAATTATTAATTATTAATTATTAATTATTAATTATTAATTATTAATTATTAATTATTAATTATTAATTATTAATTATTAATTATTAATTATTAATTATTAATTATTAATTATTAATTATTAATTATTAATTATTAATTATTAATTATTAATTATTAATTATTAATTATTAATTATAAATTATTAATTATTAATTATTAATTATTAATTATTAATTATTAATTATTAATTATTAATTATTAATTATTAATTATTAATTATTAATTATTAATTATTAATTATTAATTATTAATTATTAATTATTAATTATTAATTATTAATTATTAATTATTAATTATAACTTAAAAATAAGTTTTATGTATTAAGTATTAGGTTTTAGTATTAAGTTTTAAGTAAAAATTTTTCTGTATTTAGTATTCAGTACTAAGCATTCAGTATTAAGTTTAAGGACGATAGATAAAGGTAAATAGTAAAAGTCGATAGTAAGTGTGAGTACTGAAGAGTTTAATTTAATTTTATAAGACCTTTGATCTTCGTTCAGTTAACAAAACAAAGTGTCGTTAAATATTTTAAAGACTCTGTTATGTAGACGAAATTTGACCGTTTTGAAAATAACGGCAATATTTTAGCAACAGTGTTCTCATCTCCAAGCATTCAATTCAAAATAATACAATTCACGCTGCTGACAAAAAATGCAATTCAACTTTAGTCTTTTGATTTATTATTGCAACTTCTCAAGAATATTAAAATTTTGGAGTTGCACAGCAAGGAATACAAATTTCAACATGTGGAAAATGTGACACTTGCACAAAAGAAAGGAAAAAACAACAACCAAGTTAAAACAAACATCAACTGCAATTATGTTAAACATGAGTATCGCGTGAATCCAGCGCACCAGGCGCTCTGAATCATAAACAGAATTCGAAATTATTTCGATACTCAATATTTGCCAAAAGAGGGATTTATTTCGAACATTAGCGTTAAATCATGATGCAACATTAAACAGTCATTCAACTTGGAGCAACAAAAAAAACTCACAATAAAAACATAAGAGCAAAAAAGTAGCATGCGATATACCTATATAGATGCAATTGGAAGTTATTGCATAACTCTTTGGTGGGAAACAAAGAAAAAAAAGAAGCAGGAATTCTGTTTTTGGAAAAGTCAAACATATGGCAGGGATTAATTTGGCAAATTAACACCACATGTGTCGCTTTTATACCATGAAATTTTTTATGCTGTCGTTTGCAATTGATTTCCTGGTTTCAAAAATTTGCAAGTTATTTCGCATGGGGAGCAGTTTCATTTATGCCTTTTTCGGCTTGGTGACGAATGCGTTGATATATAGTCTAAATAGAATATCAATCAATCAAGAAATTTAAAATAAGTAATTAATAGAATTCTTAATTAACACATAACACACAATTGCACCATTTAGTAGGAACTTATATTCTTCAACACCCACTTTGTGTGATGAGTATTAAAATGTTATTAATTTTTAATCTAAAAATGTTTATTTCTTTTAGAACGCTCGATTTATTTCAAATGTGAATAAACTCTCGTTGACCCAATTAATTTAATTAATTATCGCACATTTTGAATTTGAATGTGTGTGTTTCTGACGAAATTTATGTTTTGATGTTGTTGTTGCAATTTTGGACTTGTATTTTGTGTGTTTTTGGGTATTTTTTGTACTTCTTGCGCTGTATTTATCGTCTGCGTTTGACATCCAGATTATTTATTTGTATGTTTGTATCAGAACTTGAGTAGAGTTTCAACTCTTTTGGCAGATTATCATTATGTAAAGATTGATGCTCAGTTTTTCGTAGAATTATTTAAAACTCTGCTGGCATATACATATATATCTATATATATTTTTGTAAGGTATAGTATTATGGGATAAAATGTATGAAGGACAAAATATTTATTTGTTGATTTGTTTGTTCTTGAAGTTTTAAAGAACTTGAAGATATGTTCAGTTCATATGTTTGACCTTTACATTTTTAATTGGCGATTTAGTAAATATTTTTCTTTTTTGAGCCCATAATTTAAAAATATAAAAGTCAACAGAAAGCGATTTTTGTAAAATTAGAATCAATGACTCTGGTTTTTTAATTATAAACTTAATTAAAAGAATAGACTTTTTAAATGCAGTTGATCTATTTAAAAGAACATGAAAATACTCGTGTATTAAGCTTAAAAAAAATTCTAAAATTTTAACCAAACAATATTGAAAACAAATTTTAAAACTTAGAATGTTATGTTTGAGCTCCAGGTTGGGACCTTAAAAATACAGATAAAAGGAAAATATAAATTAACTGGCTCAATTTATAACTTTGATAAAGAAATAAAAATTTTAAATTAATTTTTTTACTAAGCTAGGGTATTTTAAAGTTTTTTAGTTCTTAATTGTAAAAAATATTGCTATTTCATAACCGTTTTACGTTATGTTTATAAAAGTCTGATTTTATAAGCCATTTAGATTTCTCACAGTAAATTGTTTTTTTTTTATATAATTATTTTGTATTTAAATATAATATGGCGCTTAAGTCGAGTCCTTAAAAAGTAGCCAACAGATAGTCTCTGCAATTATTGAGCATTTTTGGCATTAACTTTGGTGCATTTTGTCTATTGATGAATTGGAATCATCACCACATTTTGTTCGAAAATTAAAAAAAAATTAAAATTAAAATAAAATTAAGCATATATTTAATCAGATTTCTTTGAAACTTTTTAATGAGCTAAATGAAACGTTTGATTTTGATCTCTTTGTTCCCAAGCAAATATTTAAAATTTTTATTAATAGTATCTTTTTAACATAGCATATTTATTACTACATTAATAATGTTTTGCAATTCAGTATATTTATTTTTATTGTGGACATAGTCTATAAGGATCTATTTTCCAAAGACATTAAATTAACTTTAGAACTGCACTTAGAACTGCAAATAATAATAATAAATAGCTGTAGGAATAGTTAAAGATATTATTTGTAGATAAAATAAGTAAAAATAAACATATCATCCAATACCATTCCCTCTCGCCAAGCTTCATATCACAATAATTTTCCATATCATCATTTAATACGTAGTTGAAAATAGTAGTAGAGACAGTAGTCGAAAGTAGTAGTAGAAATGGTACTAGAAAATGGTACCATTTTTATATAGAAATAATAAACGTAATAAAAACATTGGTAGAATATAGTAATAATTTCTAATAAAAAATAGAAGTAGGAGTATCTATCTATCTATAAGATTAGAAGAAATAGTAGTGTAAATGTAGTTGAAATAGACATATCGTCGTAACAAAAGTGAACTTGCGAATCTGAAAAATTAAATTATTCATTTCTTATGAAAATTTTATGGAAAATTAAAACTGAAATTTTCCAGATTCGCAAGTTCACTTTTGTAACGACGATATCATAAAATTTCATCATTCCATACAGTCAAATCGCAAAATACCTTCATACCATTATATACACCATACATAATAATATTACTATTACAATGGCATGATAACCATTATATCATATACGTACAATAAAATACCATTATGCCATATCATTATACCATAACATCATATCGTAGCATCTTATTATATTAAATATTATGCACTGCATGATACCCATTATAGAAAACTCATCATATCATACCACACAATTAAATCTTACCATACCTTTAAACTATCTTAGCATAACATTATACTTTACTATTCCTCAAATCATTTCGATCGCATTATACTTATCATACCATGATATTATATCATTGGTAGGTCCCATCACACCAAATCCATCATACAAAACCCATCATGCCATATCATCAAACCACACCAAACTTTACTGAACTTCCTTAAGATCTTAAGCAATATGTACCAAATTTCTTCTTCACTACGTGCTCGTAAACCAAAATTATATTGTTTTAAATATCTTATGCCCACGTTTCTTTGAGTCTTTGCCTTTTAGATAGAGTTTTTATTACAAACCCATTTGAGTGCAATTTTATATTTTGGATCATAACACTTGGTCTATTTCCATACAAGTATAAACTCAATTTAGGCTGTGCGCATAATCGCCCAAGTATGAAATGAACAATCGCCCTAAAAAGCGGCAAAATTTTTTGGGCGATTGTTCGTTTTTTGTTTTCATAATGAATGAATGAAATGAACAAACGATCAAATTTAAAATAATAAACAATCCGAGTTTAAAATAATGAAAATATTTTTTGGGCGATTGTTCATTGAATTTTTGGGCGATTGTAAATTATGAATAAACGCCCAAATTTTTAGGCGATTATTCATTTCACGATTTCGGCGAACGTTCGCAGTTTTGAGCGATTGTTCATCACCTTTTTTGGGCGATTATTGTAACTTGGGCGATTATTCGCACAGCCGAATATTCGCCCAAGCTGCAATCGCCCAAAAGTACGAAAATGAACGATCGCCCAAAAAACCTTCAAAAATTGGGGTGATTGTTCATTTCTGGATTGGGCAATTGCAACTTGGGCGAATATTTGCATAGACTAATACGTCTGTGCGAATAATTTGGGTGATTTTTTTGGGTGATTGTTTATTTTGGTCTTGGGCGATTGTAACTTGCGCGATTATTCGCACAGACGTATTAGTCTATGCGAATATTCGCCCAAGTTGCAATTGCCCAATCCCAAAATGAACAATCACCCAAAAAATTTGCCCTTGTACGAAATGTAAATTTTAAATTCCGTATAAGGGTAAAGCATTTTACGGCCATAATGTCCATCATTATCTTCATTCATTCTTCAAAAATTGGGCGAACGTTCATTATGAACAATCGCCCAAACTAAAATGAACAATCGCCCAAAAATTTTAGCGGAATAATACGACTGTGCGAATAATTGCCCAAGCTACAATCGCCCAAATTATGAAATGAAAAATTTGGGCTATTGTTCATAATGTACAATTGACCAAAAAAGGGGTGAACAATCGCCCAAAACTGCAAACTTACGACCAAATCATGAAATTAATAATCGCCCAAAAAAATTTGGGCGTTTGTTCATTATATACAATCGCCCAAAAATGCAATGAACAATTGCCCAAAAACTTTTTGGGCGATTCTTCATTCTTCCAAATTTGGGCGATTGTTCGTTTTTTTTTGGTGCGATTATTCATAATGAACAATCGCCCAAATTTGGAAGAATGAAGAATAGCCCAAAAACTTTTTGGGCGATTCTTCATTGCATTGTTGGGCGATTGTACATAATGAACAAACGCCCAATTTTTTTTGGGCGATTATTAATTTCATGATTTGGGCGAAAGTTTGCAGTTTTGGGCGATGTTCATCGCTTTTTTCATCGCCCAAATATTTTGGGCGATTATTCATTTCACAATTTGGGCAATTGTAGCTCGGGCGATTATTCGCACACTAGCTTGGGCGAATATTCGCCCAAATTTAAAAGAATGAATAATCGCCCAAAAAGTTTTTGGGCGATTGTTCATTGCATTTTTGGGCGAATATTCGCCCAAGCTACAATTGCCCAAATTGTGAAATGAATAATCGCCCAAAATATTTGGGCGATGAAAAAAGCGATGAACATCGCCCAAAACTGCAAACTTTCGCCCAAATCATGAAATTAATAATCGCCCAAAAAAATTTGGGCGTTTGTTCATTATGTACAATCGCCCAACAATGCAATGAAGAATCGCCCAAAAAGTTTTTGGGCTATTCTTCATTCTTCCAAATTTGGGCGATTGTTCATTATGAATAATCGCACAAAAAAAAAATGAACAATCGCCCAAAAATTTTAACCGGTTTTTGGGGCGATTGTCTATTTCCGCACTTTTGGGCGATTGTAATTTGGGCGATTATTCGCACAGCCATTAAAAATATTATAAAAAAATGTGCCTGCAATCAAGAATCAAATTTCAAATATCACATCATATTACAGCATCAATCTGGCAACACACAGACACACTCACTTTATCGCTTCTGCAAGTGCTTGTTTCATTCACACTCACAAACTTGTCAGCAACATTTTGCATTTGATTCTCCCCACTGTACCTTCGCCTAGCCAAATGTCGTTGCCACTCAGAAGTTTGATTATCATAATGTTTGTCATGATTTATGCAAAATCTAAAAAAGAAAATCTTGCAGAAAAGTTCCAATGCAAAAAACTTTGCATGTGATCAGTTTACGGAATGCATTAAGCAATATTTAAGATGATGCAGAATATGCGACAGCAACATAAACAACAAAAACTACAGAAACAAAAGGAATGAGGTTAATAAACTGCAGCATAAAAAATAAACACATTGCAATAAAATCAAGATCTTAAGATCAGCGATGAATGTGATAAAAAGTAGGGAATTAAAAAGAACGGCGCCTTCTTTGGTCAAAAAAAAAAATCAATTAAAAAATTGTTACTTGACAGCAATACAATCAGCAATAATTGAACATATGCTCCAGCAATGAGTTGATTTAAGCTGCAACAGCTGCGCAGTTGAAAAACATTGAAAGTGTTGTTGCAATCGTAAAAAAAAACATCAACAATATTAACAAACCAAACTGCGAACCAAAACACGCTTACAAAAAGCGCCTTAAATGTCAAAAAAGCATGCAATAAAAATACAGCTATGCGCGCTTGCGCATAACTTTTCACTGCAACTGTAAAATATTATTGTCACTTTTTGCGCCTTTCTTGTAATGAAAAAGCAAATCCAAGAAAAGTATTTTAAATGATGATGAAAGTATTTTTCTTGGAAATAAAATTAAATAAATATATAGCATGCAATTTTTTTGTTTCTTTAAGCAATATACAGCGTAAATTATTTGACATTTGCTGTCAATTGTTAGCAGGGTTACCCTATATGGTGTATGATTTTATTATTCTTTTTATTTCTTTGTGTTTTGTCGTTAACTAACACGCTTTGGCAACGACAGGTTACCATATAAGGATAGTTGTTGTTGTTGTTGTTGTTGTTGTTGCAGTAACAAGTTGTATTGCCACTGCATACTTTACTGCACCAAATATCACAGAAAATGGCTTGGCCTTTTGTGTTAAGACCGTAAAGTAGCAAAAGAATAAGCATAAAGAATCACTACAGAATGTTGCTGGTTTTGATAATGATGATTACACTGACTATGCAGCCTCATCTGGCAATACTTTGTCAATGTGTGGGTACCTCTTTAGAAGTTCTAACTATTGAAATATGATGTTGGATGATGTAAAGAAAAGAGATAATTGGGTATATTCAGCACTCCAATTTTTTTAGAAAGAATGCTTAGTTAAGCAAACTTTTAAAGATGAAAAAGTTAATAAAATTTTTAACAATGCATGTAGATAATTTAAAGATTTCTTGGCCACAGATTTTTTGGTTTCTTTTTTGAACATGTAGGTTAGAGTGGCCCTTTGCTATATGGAGATTTTTAAAAGTGAATATTTTGCTGCTCCCAACCCCCAATTTTGTTTCAATCCACAAAAAATGGTCTGTGCAACATTTTAGCTTAATGGGACAACTCTTAGGTGACCCTCATCGAGCATATATTTTTGAAAATTTGGCCGAAACTTCATGCTTTCAAAAAATCCTTCCAAAAGAGAGTTGAAGGTGTCACTGTGATTATAAAATTTTGATTATAAAAAGTAAACATGTGCATTATTTATCAAAGAAAGATTCTGAATCGATTCTGAGTTGTTTTCTTCCGTTTCATGTCAGTAACGACATCAGTTACAATATTTTGTTCTGTGAAACTGTTAAACATACATAAATTTCAGTGAAAAAACTAGTCGTCAAACTGGCAAATCAAAAAAACTGAAGCAGCCAAAAAACCCCCTTAGTATTGTTTTTCTTCAAGTTCGGAAAATCCCGTACACTGATCCTACTTGTTGCACTGCGCACCGGAATTTGCTGATAGTTCTTTAAATTATAAGTGTGGTTTTTTTGGACTGGGGGGTTAATAAAAAAAATTGATTATAAAAGTGATAAGTATGAAATGAAATGTGTTTTAATATATAATTAATGTTTTTGTTGCTTTTGTATTATCTTAAGCAAAAGTGTTTATTATAAAATAGTTTTTACTAATTTTATTAAATAAAAAATTTGTATTGCTTGTAGATTTTTGAAATAGCATTAACCTCTTCAAGTAGCTCAAATTTTTCTAGCTCGAGTCTACGTTCGAGCTTGGTGTCTGTCAGCAGAAGCAATAATTATTTTTTATTTGTTTAATGTCTATGATTACAAACCTTACAGACTAGAGAAACTGCTTAGGTACTCAAATTAAGAACTTAAGTAGTATATCATAATGAAGGATTCAATATTGAAGCTTAAGATCATAAATACTAGAATATAAATGTTTCATTCAGCAAAGTTTTAGAGTGATCTCTAGAAATAGAAAAGTCAATAAAAAATATTCTGAAGGGTGAATTTATATCTTTCATAGTTCTAGATAATGGCTCATTGGCTGTATAATTTCTACGATGAAATGTAATAGCGACAATATTTTGTTGACGTAATTGACGAAAACGAATAAAGAAAATAATTAGATTTAACAAAGCCGGATAATCAATTTGACCGGAAAGTATATCGAACACGATCATCAAAGAAGGAATCCTTCTCCTTTTCTCGAGAGATTGAAGGTGCATAAGAAAACATCCTGAATTATATGAGAGAAGTGGCTCAACGAAATTTAATGATCTAAGTGAGAACCTTAGGAATTTTTTTTTTCGTTCAAGTTGCGCAGAATATATGGAATAAAGTGGATTCCAGATAAACGCCGCATATTCGAGTTTAGAACGAATAAATTTTGTGTAAAGCAATTTCTGCGTATAAGGATCTGAGAATTCAGATGTATTACGCCGAAAAAAGTCTAGCAGGGAATATGCTTTCGGGATAACGTAATTTAAAGAAATTATAATAAAAAGGTCTTGTCGTGATCTTGTATTGATCCAGAAATAAGTAAGGCTGCACAAAAAAATGCTCTAAGCATCTAAGTACTTAGTTCCCGAAACTGTTCCCGAAGCGCTATAATTTTTTGATGACAATGTTCCAACAACCGTTAAAGCAAATATGTCTCAAGTTATGTTGGAAGCGTTGTACAGGAACCTCGAAAGAAGAGCCACACTAGCAGTGAATCGTAGATGGAGAGATACGGCATCGTACAAGATCTCGAAAATCATGTGCAATGCACAATGCGAAAAACGAACTCTGTTCATCTTGGCACGCCCGCGAAAATATTGCAGGACAATAGTGGGCATGCTCACTGGTCACTGCATGACGGCAGCCCACGCGAGGAAGCTTGGCATTACGACGGATGACAACTGCAGGAAGTGTAAGGAACCGGGCACAGTGGAGACCCTGGAGCACCTACTATGCACATGCCCCGCCCTACTTAGATCGAGACAAAAATACCTAGGCTCATCGACATTCCCGTCACTTAAAGATGTAGCCAGGGTGTCTCTGGAATCCCTCCTAAGGTTTGCGAACTCAACGCAAATCTTTAAAGACTTTAAATAAACACAAAGGTTCCTTTCGTTCGCTGCCGGTACCACTAAGGATCTGAATTGGTCTATGTGAGCCTTCACGAAGGCATCCGGTTTAACCTAACCTAACCTATGTTGGAAGCAGGGATATATGAAGAAGAGGAAGAAACAAGCAACCAACTGAAGAGATGCATTCAGCACCAAAATTATGTTTCTTTCTATACAAACATCAAGCTTTCGTTTCTTGCAAATTGTAGTAAAAACAAATCTTCTCGAGAATTTATCTTGGCACCAATTTCCTTGACAAATACCCTTCAACACGGAATTAAAAACTGCAGAAAGTACATGTTGTTAACAATGTTGCGACAAGAGGTGTCAAACTTTTTCAGAAACTTAATAACATTCTGACAAAAGATGAAATTGATAAACAATTTGTCTTGCAGATCGTTGGCGGCAACCGTTAAACTTGCCAAAGTGCTTATAAATTGCCTCATAAAAGTAAATAATGTTAAATTTAAGTTTGTTTATATATTTTCATGGAACCATACTAATTTTGTTTTAATAAAAATATGATGCTCTTAATATTATAAAACTAATATTAAAAAATGATTGTAAAGCTTCCAGGGGCCGAATTACAGCATCCGTGATCGAGCAAAATTACGAAGGGCACGACGAGATAAGTGCCTATCAATCTTGTACAATTTTGTTCGATCACGGATGCTGTAATTCGGCCCCAGGTTATTTTGAAGGTTTTTGGAATTAATAACTTTTGCGAGATTTTATCAAAATGTTTGCTTTAGCTTTAGAGTTGTGTGATTAAGTTAAAATTTTGCACAGATTATTTCTTTGTTGATTGAAAAAAGATTGGGGGTTGGGAGCTAGATTATTCTTAAGTTAAAAAATAAGGGCCACTCTAATGTAGGTATATAAAAGTTTAACTTGCTAGAGTAGAAATTAAACTTAAAAAATCAAAATACTTTTCGATCACTGGAAACACTCCAAACTTGCTTAAACGCTTACATTTTGAAAATATCCTTCTAATAAGTGTTACTTAATAATTTGTAACGACCCTTAGCTCAAACATTATGTTCCATATGCTTCTGTTGCGCTAAGCAAATTCTTGTGTTGTTTTAGTTAAAGTGTTTAAATCTGTTAAAAACATTTTGAAACTCTTTAAATATTTTGAACCTAAAACAGAAGATTCAATTTCATGCCATTTCTACATCCCTCTTAAATGATGTCTGCTTACAACATACCCATTATTTTCTCAACACTCGAAGTAGTTAATTAGCTTAAAGCTATTAGGCAATTTTAAGCCCAACACACTCACACCTTATTATTGAACATTTAAGTTGGCAACGCGGTGTAATTGATCATCTTAATTACACACTCTTAAAATATAAACATCATGCATGCAGCAAACAACACACTTGCCGGCATAAACCATAGTACATACCCTCCAGGAAATGCGGCCAGTGAAAGAGTCACTCGTGCACTGGTTCCTCTGTCACCAGTACTAGTGACACATTATACCCTTCACAATGCATTATTCTATTGACATTTTGTATGAGCGTATGTTCAGAAAAGTACCAGTCGCCGTTTGAACTATTGAATAAGTACATCCAAAGGAACCAATTGGGTACATTTTCTATAGTTAATCACTAGTACTTATCTGAAGAAAATGTCAACATATTTAGTGGTTTTTAGGCAGTAGTACCAGTAAATTGTAGAAAGAAACGATTTGATGCTTGTTAATAAATAATTTCATTATTTTTTTTTGTTATTTTAAGTTTTTTAGTATATTTAAGTATATTTAAATTATTTTAAGTTTGCACATTTTCGACTTTTTTTTTAATTAATGTTATTTCGTAACAAAATTAAGTGAATTTTTTAAAAATAAAAGGAAACATCTTTAAATGAAATTTCTTTCCATTATTTTAATAATATAGTAAGGCAAAAAATCTTAAATCTACATCTATACTATTGTATAAAATTGAAGTGAACATTTAAAGTTACGACTTTACTCCAAAAGTACTGGTCTGATTTTAATGAAAAATTTTTTAAAATATCATATATGTGCTACAGATTTAGATAGGGGTATTTTTCTTTCGAAATTTTAATATTAAGTATATTTAATTAAGGTATTAAGTTTTTCATGAAATCATCCCAGCTGCGACGCATTGCTTATTCGTTGGCTCTTGACGCGTTTGTGTTGCGAGAGTTTCAATAAACTCCATGTTGCTCTCTTTTTTTCTCTTTCTCTTCGTGCTCAGCTAGCACAGCGCAACAAAAAAAAAATGATGAGCCTCGAACAAGGCATAAAGTGAGATACATATAAATGCAGAGCGGCGCTCCAAAACAAGAGAAAAAAAAAACATTTTTGTTTTCTTTGATATGTATTGTCAACCGAATATGCCATATCGCATCACTAAGTCGGATGTCGCAAAACTAACTGTAGCACATAAAAATTAGTCAAAACCAAAATTAGGTAAAAATTAGCACATGTGTGAAAAAATTGGTCCGTCTTTAAGGAGTTAAGGAGATTGATAAAAAAACGTCCGTGGCGAAGCCGCGGACAATAGTGACCTGCTTGTTTAGTATAAAATAAAAAGAAAACAAAAACAACATATTCAGTCGTAAAAAAAATAACTTAGAAAAACAGAAAGCAATATGTACATATATCAAAAATACTTTGAAAGTAAGAAAAAAAAAGTAATTCAACACTAAAATTAGATAAGAGAAAAGAAAAAACAACATATTCAACCTTAAAAATATAATTTAAAAAAAGGCACATTTGCGAATCACATTGCGCTGACTTCATTAAAACCTTTAAACAATTTTATTTTCATCTGTCGCGTTCTCTTTGTTTTTTGGTTTTTCCCGTCCCACCTGCTTAAAATATTTTTTTTTCTGTCTTTGAAATGCCGCCCGAAGAATTTCGTCCGGCTTCTCAGAAAATGAAGAAATAATATCTGAAAAAATAGAACATAATTTCTTTTACATTTAGGAAACTAAAGTATGATTTTGCAAAATTTATTTACCTATTAATGATGAATATACATTTGAAAAATCCCTTAGCGGTTTCTTTCCATGTGTACCATCTATATTATAATTCATAATAATACCGAAACCAAGCACTTCGTGAAGGTATTTTTGGATATTACCTTTAATAAGGTTTTTCATTTGACGGATCTGCAATTCATAAAATAAATACATAGGTATGTTAGAGCGATTATATAATTATGCTTATTTTAAGTCTGTGCATTGCAATGATGTTTTCCAACTTGCGCTTAGGAAGTTAATCTAATATTTATTAACTCACGTATGGGTCGGCGTGTGTTGCCAAAATAGTGTCCAGTTCCTTTAACTTCTCTGAAGTATTTATTGGAAATATTTTGGTAATAGATTCTACTACCACATTTTGATTTAATATTTTATCAAGTAACACCTTGTGCTCTGACAAAATTTCAATTATTGCTTCGTTATGCTTGTCTATGTTGGCTAAAGAAAAAAATTGTTAAAATATTATGTTTATTATATTAGGTAGGTATAGGAATATTCGAACCTTGTAATTTATCCACTTTTTGGGACAGTTCATTGCAAGCCGCACACTTTTTATCACCTTTAAAAAAAAATAAGTTTAGAGGATCAAAAGATTGTACTAATATTTTTTAATCTCACCATGCGAAAAGTACTTCAGCTGTCCTTTTGACGGTTGATTTTCTTGTTCCTTTGGCATATTTGGTTTGATTTGGTTCGTTTGATTTTAATGCGGGACACAGCTATGAAGAATAGGCATTAGTACGAAGTTCGTTTCAAATGGTAAGCACATAAATTTGTGTTGAATGTCTTGCAGTCGAAATTCTTCTCTCTCCCCTAAATCTAGGTTAGTTCTATAAATACCTAACTGGCATGAGTCTATGGGTTCTTGAAAAAAGCTTTCTACTGTTAATAAACGTCGTCCATGAACAAAGTTAAACTGTCCTTTTGTAAAAGCCTCGATTTTTATTGGTATATCCGGTTTTATAGCACAAAAATTATTAGGGTCATTAATAGAAAAAACGCAGTCGTTGAGGAAAGCTGAAACAATTTTATTTCCTACATACTTAAATACTTCTTGAGGTTTTTTAAAGTACGTTTCATGTTTTTCTTTGTTGACAATCTGTTGAAGAATTGCCGATGGTTTTCGAACATGCTTTTTTAAGATCTGCAATTTGTTTTCAAAATCATATGCAGAGAAAGAAGGCAGAATACCATATTTATCCACACATGATGCAACGTGTAGCAAATTGTGTACATTGAAAGAGACGCTATTCTTTCCGAACACAACCGGAAAGTTCTCGACAAATAATTCTAAAAGCTCATGGGCTACCTTAATATTTGTTTCTACCTGCCGCGGATTATTAAGCAACCGATATGCACAATGCAGTAGCAAAAATTCGTACATAATGTCTTCGTGCACATTATTTAAAAGCACAGTTGGGCCAGTATAGGCTAGAAACTGGTGAAATTCTGTTGCCTTCCAATTATGGATTTCATCTAGAGATCTTGGTTTCCTTGGGAATTCTTTTGGAATGAATTTCCGTAGCTTTACCAGATTAGAAGATATATTTGTTAAATTCTCTTTGGCCGTTTTTGTCTCAGTTTTCCGGTTAACTACTCGTAATAGTATTTTTTTCATTACGCCAAGATCAATAAGTTGCATGCTATCTAAAGGTGTTTGTGTTACCATGTTAAAACCAACTTCTTCTAAGGGCGTTTTCTTGTGAAGAAATATTTTGGCGTGATGCTCTGGGTATGTTCTTAACGAAAAATCTTGGTCTGAAATTAAAGTTCCACTAGAAGTGCTAAATGTTAGTACGTTCTCAACTTTTTTAGCAATTTGAGTACACTTGGTGCAACCATGAGACGATGTATGGCCCGGAACACCACACACAAAGGCTTTAGCTGGCGTGTCACATACCAAGCATCTCAATACAAGGCGCATAGATTTTTCATTTATAAAAAAAGGCGATGTTAACTGTTGCAACTCTACAATTAAATCCTCTAAAAATTCTTCGATGAAAAGTGGCTTAGTATGTCCTACATATAGGCCTACAGGAAATGGTTCTATTTTTTCTTTTAAATTCACTATTCTCAAAAGAATTGGCCAGAGCTGAGTCCGGGAGCTCTTAAACAAAGGAATTCCATCTACATTTATGTCAATTTCTATTTGATCGTAGTTTTCCAAAACTTTATCTAGCTTTTTCAGCTGGTTAAGTATCCCTATATGGCAGTAGTTTCCAGGAACAACACTTCTCACTATAACCTCATCTGCATGTCCGAGCAAAGTTGCTGCAGAAAGTGGAACATCCAACCCTTCCTCTTTTAAAATGACCAGTAGCTTTTCTAAACATTTTCTGGAAGGTTTTGTTTCGATGTACCACTTTTTTAACCTGTCTGCCAAACTCGACGTAGGTAAAACAAAATCCGCAAGACATTTTTCTACTTGTTGTTGTTTTTCATCTTCTTGCTCTGGAGTGACGCTGCAAATCAATTCCCTCTTATCATCCCAATTAACCATTCTTTTTTTATAAATTTGTTTTTGTTTGTTTATTTTATATTTATAATACCGTTTACTCATTATAACAATTGATAATAATTCACCTTTATTATATAATCACTTTTTTAACTTTTTATTTTATCTCGCACAATAAACAAACCGATTGAACCGACGCGCAATAAACAAATGGCGTACTTTGAGCATGCGTTCAATGTTCTCGTTGTTTCTCTGTCTCATAATGAAGCAGCACGTTCGTAGAAAATCAGAATGTATACGCTTCGTTGACAATGTCTACAGTGTGCTTCTACAGCCGTTTACTTTAGTTCTGCTGTCTCTGGTGCAACAGTGGTGACAAAAGAGCAATTTGACCCAAATTTACTGCAGGGTAGTCAGAAGAACACACACACACACACGTACACATCTGCAGCTATTATATGCAAATTGCTTACCAAGTGGTGCACCGGCGTTTGTGAATTAAGTGTTGTGTAGGAATAGTAATCAATGCTGTGTTCAATAATCATAATAATAATAATAAACTTGGCTTAAAACATGCCAGACAACATTTATGCACACTTGCAATAACCAGTAACAACAACTGCATTTCTAAAGAAGGTGTTACTGTAAACAAGTCTGCAGAACACGTTGTATTGAGACAGTGGGACAGACAGTCAGTTAGTTGTAATGAGGCGCCGCTTAAGCAAATGCTCGTAAAAAAAGTAAAGAGATTGATTTAAAAATAGGTGAAAAAACCATTACAAAAAGCTAGTCAACAAACAGAGTAAAACCACAGCTAAAATTAGCCAATTATAGTAGTTACTACGGCAGCACTGTCCCAATAGCATCATTTAGAGTTGCCAAACTTGTTAACACCCCAGGTTTGATAATATTTTGAGCACACCTGTGTGAGAGTGTGCATGTTTTTAAGAGCTTACGCTGCACAGTGGAACGATTGCTAGAAATTAGAGGGAATAAATTATTTGGTTGGCTTTTTAGTATTTTACAGTTTTTAGTTCAAAAAAGGGTTTTTAAATCTTTGGACAAGTGAGCGTGGCACCTCGCATACAACTGAAATACATTGTTTGATATATTTGGAGAACCAGCAAAGCTACAAAACAAAACTTTCAGCAATAATCTGTTTTGTCATTTATAATATGCCAATTAATACAGTTATTGTTTCTTATAGTTTTTATTTGATTAATTATATGATAAATTTAACTTGAAGAAGAACATGAGACTATATATCAGAATCGAAATTTTTTCATAGTGCATTATTGTTTACTGCATGCATACGAATTAAATTTCCATCTCTAATGGCTGTTGTTTCAGTGGTAATAAGAAATGCTCAAGTGGTAATCAAAAGTAAAAGTCATATTTTAATTCCTATATCATCTGCTTGCAGACACTGTCTATAAGCGATGTCATTTGAATAACGATGTGCAACGATATGAAGATCGATAGTAATGTTTTTTTCTCTTTGCAAAAATGTTACGAATAGGTGTAAAAAATAATAATTATTAAATTATATGGTAAATTTAATTATATACATAATTATAAGTAGTTAATAATTAATTACATTAAATTTTTATTGGTAAAGATCAAAAATAAAAATTATTTCTTATTTCAATAGAACAGTTATTAAGCAGCATATTGATTTTTTTATATCGAAAAAATAAAAATCAAAATTCAACAGTTATATTTGATTGAAATAATAAAAGTAAAATTTTAACTTTTATTTTTGATCAAAAAATTATAAGCCAAATTTTAACTTTTGTTTTTGATCAAATAAATAAAAGTCAAATTTTAAATTTTATTTTTGATCGAAATAAAATCGGTCAAAAAGTAATGATTATTTGTTGACTTTTTGGAAAAAAATCATAACCGTTACGGTCCCTGGTTACAAGTTATCTATTGACGTACCTACCTATTTTTCAAATTATATCTGATTTAGAAGACTTAATTTTTTACAACATAATTACACGTTTTATATGTATGGCACACCAATTTTAATAAATCATCAAAAATTTTGCGAATGTTTGTGCACTCTCTGATGGTCACTGCTTGAAAAAAAGGCATATTAGTTTACAGAAAATGTAAAATCTGCACTACGTCGGTATACATTAATGTCAAAAATGTTTTTCCAAATTTAATGATTTTCTAAAAAAGTCTAATTTTCAAAAGCCCATTACGAGAAAAGCTTTTAAAATTCGAAACTGAATTTAATTCCACTCTAAAGAACATATTTCCACCACAATAAGTGATTTTTGGAGACAGTTCAGTGTTTAGAAACTATCAAAAAAACACTTTTTGTTGTAAGCATTTTTTATAACAGCAATATTTATTTATATTAGATTTTTCCCCTAAGAATGCCGTTTCGTTCCATTGTGCGCTGCGGCAGCAGCTGTTAGCCAATTATATGGTTTATTATGACTTAAACCAGATATTTGATTACAAAAAGTTATATGTACTGCAAGCGGTGCTTTTGTTGAATGAATGAATGCCAAAAGTTAAACAAAATAAAAAACCAATAGTATGTAAGCATGAAAGTTCATTCATTAATGAATTTATGCGTTTTGTTTTTTTTTTGTTTGTTTTGTTTTGTTGTCGCTTTTATAATTTGCCTTAGAAAGACACTCATTTGACTCAAAGTAGCTTACTTGAGTGTTTTTGGTTTTGTGTGTTACTGTTATAGTTGTTTTTTAAATGTATGTTTGTAGAAATGTCAATGAGCCATAAGTTTAGAAATTATCTAATTAAAAATATTCATTTTATGATGGACTTACGAAAAATATGCGTTCAAAAGTAATTTGTTCTTTTTTTGAGCAGTTTAACTGTACATATTTATGTTCAGAGTTAATTTTTTAACTAGTTAACTTTTTTATTTTTTTATTTTAGGTAAATTTTATGGTTATGGTTATGGTTATGGTTATGGTTATGGTTATGGTTATGGTTATGGTTATGGTTATGGTTATGGTTATGGTTATGGTTATGGTTAAGGTTATGGTTATGGTTATGGTTATGGTTATGGTTATGGTTATGGTTATGGTTATGGTTATGGTTATGGTTATGGTTATGGTTATGGTTATGGTTATGGTTATGGTTATGGTTATGGTTATGGTTATGGTTATGGTTATGGTTATGGTTATGGTTATGGTTATGGTTATGGTTATGGTTATGGTTATGGTTATGGTTATGGTTATGGTTATGGTTATGGTTATGGTTATGGTTATGGTTATGGTTATGGTTATGGTTATGGTTATGGTTATGGTTATGGTTATGGTTATGGTTATGGTTATGGTTATGGTTATGGTTATGGTTATGGTTATGGTTATGGTTATGGTTATGGTTATGGTTATGGTTATGGTTATGGTTATGGTTATGGTTATGGTTATGGTTATGGTTATGGTTATGGTTATGGTTATGGTTATGGTTATGGTTATGGTTATGGTTATGGTTATGGTTATGGTTATGGTTATGGTTATGGTTATGGTTATGGTTATGGTTATGGTTATGGTTATGGTTATGGTTATGGTTATGGTTATGGTTATGGTTATGGTTATGGTTATGGTTATGGTTATGGTTATGGTTATGGTTATGGTTATGGTTATGGTTATGGTTATGGTTATGGTTATGGTTATGGTTATGGTTATGGTTATGGTTATGGTTATGGTTATGGTTATGGTTATGGTTATGGTTATGGTTATGGTTATGGTTATGGTTATGGTTATGGTTATGGTTATGGTTATGGTTATGGTTATGGTTATGGTTATGGTTATGGTTATGGTTATGGTTATGGTTATGGTTATGGTTATGGTTATGGTTATGGTTATGGTTATGGTTATGGTTATGGTTATGGTTATGGTTATGGTTATGGTTATGGTTATGGTTATGGTTATGGTTATGGTTATGGTTATGGTTATGGTTATGGTTATGGTTATGGTTATGGTTATGGTTATGGTTATGGTTATGGTTATGGTTATGGTTATGGTTATGGTTATGGTTATGGTTATGGTTATGGTTATGGTTATGGTTATGGTTATGGTTATGGTTATGGTTATGGTTATGGTTATGGTTATGGTTATGGTTATGGTTATGGTTATGGTTATGGTTATGGTTATGGTTATGGTTATGGTTATGGTTATGGTTATGGTTATGGTTATGGTTATGGTTATGGTTATGGTTATGGTTATGGTTATGGTTATGGTTATGGTTATGGTTATGGTTATGGTTATGGTTATGGTTATGGTTATGGTTATGGTTATGGTTATGGTTATGGTTATGGTTATGGTTATGGTTATGGTTATGGTTATGGTTATGGTTATGGTTATGGTTATGGTTATGGTTATGGTTATGGTTATGGTTATGGTTATGGTTATGGTTATGGTTATGGTTATGGTTATGGTTATGGTTATGGTTATGGTTATGGTTATGGTTATGGTTATGGTTATGGTTATGGTTATGGTTATGGTTATGGTTATGGTTATGGTTATGGTTATGGTTATGGTTATGGTTATGGTTATGGTTATGGTTATGGTTATGGTTATGGTTATGGTTATGGTTATGGTTATGGTTATGGTTATGGTTATGGTTATGGTTATGGTTATGGTTATGGTTATGGTTATGGTTATGGTTATGGTTATGGTTATGGTTATGGTTATGGTTATGGTTATGGTTATGGTTATGGTTATGGTTATGGTTATGGTTATGGTTATGGTTATGGTTATGGTTATGGTTATGGTTATGGTTATGGTTATGGTTATGGTTATGGTTATGGTTATGGTTATGGTTATGGTTATGGTTATGGTTATGGTTATGGTTATGGTTATGGTTATGGTTATGGTTATGGTTATGGTTATGGTTATGGTTATGGTTATGGTTATGGTTATGGTTATGGTTATGGTTATGGTTATGGTTATGGTTATGGTTATGGTTATGGTTATGGTTATGGTTATGGTTATGGTTATGGTTATGGTTATGGTTATGGTTATGGTTATGGTTATGGTTATGGTTATGGTTATGGTTATGGTTATGGTTATGGTTATGGTTATGGTTATGGTTATGGTTATGGTTATGGTTATGGTTATGGTTATGGTTATGGTTATGGTTATGGTTATGGTTATGGTTATGGTTATGGTTATGGTTATGGTTATGGTTATGGTTATGGTTATGGTTATGGTTATGGTTATGGTTATGGTTATGGTTATGGTTATGGTTATGGTTATGGTTATGGTTATGGTTATGGTTATGGTTATGGTTATGGTTATGGTTATGGTTATGGTTATGGTTATGTTTATGGTTATGGTTATGGTTATGGTTATGGTTATGGTTGTGGTTATGGTTATGGTTATGGTTATGGTTATGGTTATGGTTATGGTTATGGTTGTGGTTATGGTTATGGTTATGGTTATGGTTATGGTTATGGTTATGGTTATGGTTATGGTTATGGTTATGGTTATGGTTATGGTTATGGTTATGGTTATGGTTATGGTTATGGTATTGGTTATGGTAACAGGACATGAACTTGCTACTGGTCTATGGCTATGGAAAGGAAAGTCTACTCACGAGACATCTATGTCTAGTGACCCCTACGGCAACTAGCAACCCCCCCGTAACCGACAATTTACATTGCTTTTAACCGAGGGTAGTGTTATGCCTTAACCTCGGCAATCGTTTTCAACCCTCAGTTGTTCCTGTCCTTTAAATCCATATTTTTCCTCAATTTAGCTGTGGTTTTTTTGTTTTTAAAGTTTTAAAAATTATTTTAACTTAAGGGCAAAATAGCAGTCTATACCCTCAATGAGGAAATACGAATGCTACAACTCATCAGAATTGTCGTTTGAATAATGAGATATTGCACAGCATTTTTAGAATATCAACTGCCATCTACGCATTGCATTTACTGAAAGTTTATCTCTGTTTGGTCATTCGTGAATCACATTACAATAAAAATTTCAACTTCGTTTTCGTATCCTTCACCTTTGGAATCCAAAGTCGAAGTTATTGAACTTTATATATGTTAAAAAGAAATAAGCTAGCTGATCTACGCACATCGAATTCACCAGCTGTTTTCTATACAAACACTATAGCTTTGAACATTACTTCCCTTCATCTCCGGCTTTCTGACAACTTTGTTATTATTAATTTTGTTTTTTTATTAATAAATAAACAAAAAAACAAACTTGCTGGCAATCCCCACGACAGATACAGTCATTGAATAAATGGTTTTATTTCCGACACAGTGAATGTCAATAAGACAAAATGCGAAAAATAGCAACGCCCATGAAATTGCATGCAAGCGGCATTTCCGATTATTGCAAGCTATAAACAATTAAAAAACGTGTGCCAAACAACAAAGTGTTAAAATATGCATTACAAAAAAAAAAACAACAAGTAAAAAAATAAACTTGCAGAGAAAGGTGGCAGCAAAAAAAAGGCGAGTTTAATTAAATTGGAAGATGACGCCTACGTTACCAATTAAGTGCAAATGACAATGTAAATGCAATAAAGTGAGTATTGTCATTATTTTAGCATTGAGGCAAAAGGCAACCAGATGGAAGAAGCTGCTACGAAAAGGAGTCCAGCTGCCACATACCGAGATAACCAGTTAAGTGAGATTTATTGAATCTGACCAACAGTGATGCCGATGAGTAGCTTTTTTGATGCACTCACAGGAGCAGCAGCAGCATCTTAAGTTGGACACCATGCTGTGGTTAACTATTGATGGCATTTGCTTCTTTCTCTGCCTTCTTTTCAGATACTCAATACGACGAGGAGCTCAAAAGTTTGCTGCATTTTTAGCTATATTAGAAAATTTGTTGACACGCAAGAACTTGTGCAAGTTTGAGACTTGTAACTTGTGACTGTGACTGTGCTTTATCTCGAGATCTGATTTCAAGAATATTCTTTTTTGCTATACTTGTCTTCAAAAAGGTCCTTAAAGCGATTGCCATCACTTAAAATTTGCTTATTTCTGCAATTGTTGAAGTTGCATTGCGTCAATATATATTATTGGTTAGGTTGTTCTTGTTGTTGTTGCACACTTGAGCCGACTAACTGACTGACTGCCTTGCAGGGACACAATCCACTGCATGTGAATTTGCAATTTTTTGTTTTCGTTTCTTGTGTGTCGCTCAAGCAGCTACTCAGCTTTTTCTCAGCTGCATCATAACTTGTAAAATTGCTGAAGTTGACGACTGCAGTTAATGTGAGTTTGTCAAGAATGTGAGTGTAGGAAGGGAGGAGGGGGCGTGGAGTTGGAGTGTGTGTGTTTGTGTGTAGGATGTGTGTCTGATATGTGATGAGCTACGGCACTAAAGTAAGGTAAGTAAAAAGCTACTCTTTTTAGTTACCAAATCGAAAAGTTGTCAACATGAAAGAATTTAGTTTGAAAAACTTCAAAATCATCAAGCAGCATTTTTTTCTTTTTAATATTACTCTATTGAATCCAACTAAAGTTAAGATCAGTTTATTGGTGACACTTGAAACCCAAATAAGATATTTAATATGCATCAGCTTTCTTAACATAAAACTTTACAGAGTTGATTATAACAGCTGTTACTGAATGTACACTTAATATGGGTTATAGAAAAAGTATTTATTGCTGTCTTTGATCTGTTCTATGAAATAAAATTCTTTCATTTACTTCTTATTCTCAGATTTTACAAAAAAAAAAAAAAAAAAAATCTTCTAAAAAAACATTTTAGCTCTTACCTTTATAAATTAAGCAAAATTTATATTGTAATGCAGAGGAATGTTATAATTTACAAAACGTTTGAATGACAAATGCATGCGGCACCTCGGCTCGAGGACTTTTCTTCTTGTTCTTTACAATATAAAGTTCATCATCTAAAATTTTTTTTTTAAAGTAATGTGCAGAAATGGGAATTGCTGCTGGGACCAAATGTTAACCTATTGTTATTTATACTTTAAGTTAGAATTGTAGTTTTAAAAGTTCTGCTCTGTTGCCTTTTAAGTTAGTTTTTTCATCAAAAGAGGAAAGTTGAAGTCTTGGCGGATAAGCAGAAAGTGAGATTTATGTACTATACTATACTATACTATACTGTACTATACTATACTATACTATACTATACTATACTATACTATACTATACTATACTATACTATACTATACTATACTATACTATACTATACTATACTATACTATACTATACTATACTATACTATACTATACTATACTATACTATACTATACTATACTATACTATACTATACTATACTATACTATACTATACTATACTATACTATACTATACTATACTATACTATACTATACTATACTATACTATACTATACTATACTATACTATACTATACTATACTATACTATACTATACTATACTATACTATACTATACTATACTATACTATACTATACTATACTATACTATACTATACTATACTATACTATACTATACTATACTATACTATACTATACTATACTATACTATACTATACTATACTATACTATACTATACTATACTACACTATACTATACTATACTATACTATACTATACTATACTATACTATACTATACTATACTATACTATACTATACTATACTATACTATACTATACTATACTATACTATACTATACTATACTATACTATACTATACTATACTATACTATACTATACTATACTATACTATACTATAACTATACTATACTATACTATACTATACTATACTATACTATACTATACTATACTATACTATACTATACTATACTATACTATACTATACTATACTATACTATACTATACTATACTATACTATACTATACTATACTATACTGAATTAACAAATTTTGTAAACGGTTTGTTTAATTAAAATCATTTATGATTATTTCATTTTCATTATCATCCAACGACTCATAATTTCCTTTTATAAAACTAGTAAATGATTATTTCATTTTCATTATCATCCAACGACTCATAATTTCCTTTTATAAAACTAGTAAATTTTATTAAGTCGTAACTATTTTCTATTAACTCTTCACTGAGAACTTTGCAAAAAATTTTTTATTCTTTTATTTTTTAAAATATGGTTGACAAAAATATGAAGTTTTAAATTATATGCTGTGCTGATGCTTCTGTTTTAAGTAGTAAACAACCGATTTGCTGACATTCATCTTCCTTATTGACATTCTGTTGTTTGTGAATAAATATAATCTAAAGTGTTATGAGAGATGTTTAGTGCAATAACTTTTCAATATAAATGCATAAGTGAGAATATAAAATTTTTAGATGTTTAGTATTAGGCATGTCTTATGTATATTTTATTACAAATGCTCAAAACGCATAATTTTTTTAGGGTTAGTAAACAAAACTGCATGTATGTATTGGGGTCGCAAGTAGTCGCATCTACATTTAATATAAATGCAAAGTAGACATTCTGCCATTTACGATGATAGCATTCAGTCCATGGATGGACTTGGACGGGCAAAGATATTTATCTTTGAAGTAAAAGTTTGCTTTAAAATTTACTTAAATTGAAAATTTATCAAATGAATATAATTAGGGTATTCACAGTTTCCTTTTAAAGTTAATAATTTTGTATGCAAAACAAAAACAAAAATAGTTATCAGATGGAAAAATATTTTAAAGTTAACAGTCGGCAAAGAAACCACACCAGATAAAACGAAACTATGAGCACCCTATATAACTATAAAAAAAAAATTAAATTTGAAATTTATAATAAATGTTCATGTTAAGTAAACGTAACAAAATCAAATTGTAAAAGGTCAAATTATTGAGAAAAGTGTTTGTTTAATTTTAAATAAAAAAATTACGTTTTTTACAACTGAAAAATGGCCAGACTTTTGTGAATTTAATAAAAAAGAAAACAAAACTTTTTAATTAAATTCTGTGAATTGTGAATTCATATTTGAACATTTTTCTCAAGACAAGTCTGTTAATATTTTGTGAAATATTAATCAAATAACTCTGCTGAACTCTACTGTAAACATGTTGACAATATTATTTCGTTGACAACTTCTGTCAGCTGCGATAACTATTTCTGTGTACAAGCGCGTCGGAAGCTAATTTCATCTGGGGGGGCAGTACAAATGGTGGTGCAAAAAAAAGTTCACCAAAATTTCTTTAAAGAAACATGAATGTGAATAATAAAATTTTTTATTTAAGTTTAAAACAAAAAAAAATATTATAATATATAAAATATATTAAAATTTCATTATTTTTAAAAGTTCTTCCAATTTCAATATTATAGATCAAGGATCTTTTATATGGTAATATGAAAATATAAGAAATAATGGTTGCTTTTATAAAGCAAGACTAGGTATATCTTTACATGGTTTAAATGCAATTAGGTACAAAAAGTTATATCAATTTAAATTTTTCCAAAATGTTTCTTTCTGTCCTTGCGAGAAACAAACTCTTTCACCACTTCCATCGGTTTTTTCTTTGTGAATGTGTGTATAAGTGCTGCATGAGTGAGTTGTTTCTGTGTCATAATTGCTCGAAGATACGTCTTAAGTCGTCTTAGTGCACTAAAAGAACGCTCAGATGAAGCTGCTGATGCAGGCACAGTCAAAAGCAAAGCAATAAGTTTTTCAACTTCATTTAATAGTTTTTTTACAGCATCCGAATTTTTCGCAAATTGGGATACAATGCCACTACAATTTCAAGGTGTTTGGCCAGGCAATTGCTTCAGCAATTTCATCTACATAAAGATCTAGTTTTGTTTTTAGATTTTGTTCAGAAGGCACTTTTCCTTTGAAGGCATCGATTTCAATATTTTCCAACGATTCCAGAGTGTCAAGATCTGTTTAAATGTACAATAAGATTTACAAAGTGCCAGTTTACACTAGCTTCACTCAACCGACTCACCGAATGTTACATCAAAGTGAGTCGGTTGAGTTAAGCTGGTGTAAACTTGCAAAAATAAAAAAAAAGTAAAATATCAACCTGTTTGATCGAATATAGCCGTTATCTCATTTGAGAGAAGATCTAAAATTTCGAAATAATCTTTTCGTTGCCGATCATATAATGGCAACTGTACTCAAGGAACCGGATTTGATGTTTCTTCAAAGCGTCGAGTTGGATTTTCATCAGCTAATTCACAGTAGGGGCTTTCGCATGGTCTCAAACATTGGACCAATATGGCAGATTGTACAACATGTAGTACCATGCGTAAGCTAAAACGATAGTCGAAATTTTTGGTTTTTTTCTGCCGATTGTACAATATTGTACAACTATGTAAAATTACTGCTCAATTGTCAGGGCATCTAAAAGTTGCTTAGCTATTAGCCGGATGTGTTCTGCTTGAGAGCTTGCAATTAATGATGTTGCTTTACAAGTTGGATCGTTCGAACGCTCAATCAAATATTCCCATTAGTTTTCCCATCTAACTTATCGTTCAACATGTCGTCCAATAAGGGCTGTTCACATTTCAAACCGCTTATCAAATCATTTGTCAAATCGTTTGACCACAGAAGTGTTCTGACTCTTCAAATTTTTCGTCAAATTTCATTTTATCTTGAACACCGAAGTAAGCACATCGCGATGACGGAAAAATTTTAATACCTTTTGTTATTAAAATCGTATTGGAAGAAGAAGAAATTATTTTATAAATTATTATAAATTGTTTGCAACAGTTTTTTATTATTATTTTCTTCCGCTCCTTCTTTTGCCGCGATGTGCACAGGTTGAAAACTTTTTTGAACTGACAAAATCGTACTACACGATTTGACGAGTGTTCACACTGGTCAAATCGTTCGTCAAATCAGCAGAAAAATCAAAAAAATTTTGATTTTCATCAAATGATTTGACCAACGATTTGATAAGTGTTCACACTCGTCAAATCGCCATCAAATCCATACAAATTCTGTTGATCAAATCAATTGTCAAATCATTTGATGATCGATTTGATGAGCGGTTTGAAATGTGAAAAGCCCTATATGGAAAGCCCCTAAGAACATTACAAATTTTTTCTTACCAGAGTTGCAAAATTAACAAGCATTAAGCTACATACTTAAGGGTGCTTTTAAACTGAAGTGGTGGGTTTGCAATAGAAACTCTAGATTTTGCTCTATCTTTTTGCAAACGCAGAGAAAGAAAATGGTTATCCGCAAGCATGCTTATGAAGAAGAGAGAAAGTAGAGGAAAATATATAATACAAAAATATTATCGTTGTAAAAAAAACTGATATTTTGAATAACTTTTGAAGTTTTCCTTTTAAATTGTTTATCTAGCTAAAAAAGTGGGGGGCAACTGCTCCCCTTTGCCCCCGCTTCCGACGCCAATGTCTGTGTAGTTGACGATTACAACTTAAGTAGCCTAATCTGTGTTCTTGCTAGAAATTATGATTCGGTACTTGTTCCATTAAATGTCAATAAATTATTTTGAATTCATTTAGTAGATAGATTTCTAAGTTTAGACCTTGTTCAGATCAATTTTATTTTAAATAAATTATCTAAAATATTAGACTTAATCTTTGTAAGTAAGCTTTTAAAAGTTAAATTAATTGAATGCTTTTGTTCCATTTCTGTGGCAACATTACATCATTCTGACTTATGTTTTAGTATTGAATTTTATTCCTTGTTGAAAGTATATTCCTCTCATCAATATTTTTATGATTATAATAAATGTAACTATGAACTGTTAAATTATCTATTTGATGGCATAGACTGGAATCAGCTCTTTAATGGGCTCGATACTCAACATTGTTTTGAATTTTTTCTTAAGTTTTTATTAGAAAATGTTCTTATTAATATTCCTCTGAAAAAGAAGTCTTATAAACTTCCATGGTATACTAAGGGTTTAAAAAAGCTTAAGAATCTTCGGAATAAATTTTGTGAAAAATTTAAATCTACGGGTTTATTACAATTAAATGATAAATTGTATTGCTCATTGTATTTGCTCATTATAAATGTGAGTTCGATTTATTAAACAAGTTCCTTTATAAGCAATGTATCTTGAATCTTGAGTGCCGGATGAAATGTGATCCTAAATCCTTTTGGAGATATGTTCAATCCAAAAAAAGGATCATCTTATATACCGTCGTCTATATTTTACAAAGATATGTATCGAACACTTTGACTGATACTGTAAATTTATTTGCAAATTTTTTTGGCTCGAATTTTAGCAAACATAACCTTAATTATAGTCAACTAGATTCTGATAATGTTGATTCTTTTCTGAATTTTGGTGGTCTCTGTCTATCCTTAACGGATATTAAAAATGGTATACTTAGTTTAAAGGATTCCCTTAAAAGTGATCTTGATGGACTTAGTTCTCACTTCATTTTAAGTTGTGTTAAATTAATCTCTGTCCCACTTTTATTTATTTTTAATAAATCTCTTGCCTCAGGTACATTTAATCAGAAATTTCAAATATCTGTTATTTCTCCTATTTATAAATCAGGAAATTAAAATAATATTGAAAACTATAGGGCTTTATAATATTTCAAAAGTTTTTGAAAAAATTGTTAAGAATAAGGTTTCTTTCGCGAAAAAATATTATTTGTCCCTTTCAGCATGGTTTTATTACGGGTAGGTCGACTACAACAAATTTAAGCATTTTTACAAGATATTGCATAAACTCATTTGAAGATGGTAGTCAAGTTGACATAATTTATTCAGATAATTCTAAGGCCGCGTTCATAGCGGACGCTTTGGCTGAAGCTGATGCATAAAGCTGCTTTGTCAAGCTTTTTTTGATCATAGTGAACGCTTATTCAACGCTGCATAAAGCAGCTTATTGAGCTTATTGGTGTTCATAGTGCGCGCTTTATGCTTGTGGCTGATATGCTTTGCTTTCATTTGTCTCTTTGGAAAATTATGCCCTCAATTGCGTTTGCGATTGCGTATTGCAAAGTAAATGAAAGATTTTTTGTTTAATGAGTATGTAGATTCGCGATGATCACCAATGAAAGATCAAACCAATAAGAAACAAAAGTTCAAAGGAACTTAAAAACACAAAGCATAACAACGGTGCCAAATTCAGCACAAAAAGTACCCAAGAAGTAAGCAAGAACAACGAAAACTATGTAAACAAACTAGATAGAATACACAAGTGCATACAACTGAAAAGCACCACAAAAGGACCACAACGCAACAACAACACAACAACGGTTAAAACTTCAGCACAAAAAAATCAACAAAAATATTTTTGACAGGCAAAATAGATAAACATGTGCCGAATAGCATTTTAAAAATGCTCTACTACAAAGCATAAAAAACAAAATTATTTTTCAGTGTGAGCAAGCGAGATGAAGATATAAGCGCTGAAAAGCATTTGAAATGAAGCTTTATACTAGCTTTATGCTGGCACTATGAACACTTTGAGCTTTTTTCATATGATTATACACAAAGCGTTTTTCAGCTAAACCTCTCGGCTAAGCTAAAAGCTTTTACTATGAACGCAGCCTAAGGCTTTTGACATAGTTCCACATGACCTTCTTATTTGGAAACTATCCATCTATGGTTTTCATTCATCGTTTTTTTCGTGGCTTAGATCTTACTTGTTTAATATCGTATCTTGTGTTTCTATAGAAAACGTAAATTCTGAACCTTTTTCGGCAACCTCAGGAGTCCCGCAGGTTAGGTCCTTTAGGATCCTAGGTCCTTTACTTTTCATTTTATTTATAAATTATATCTCAAAATGTTTTCCTTCGGCTTGCTTTTTATTATATGCTGATGATTTGAAAATTTATTACAAAATAAATCATTACTCAGATTATCAAGCTCTTCGAACTGAGTGGAATAATTGCCAAACTTGGTTCAAAAATAATTACCTCACTTTAAATCTGAATAACTGTTGTAGTATGACTGTATCGAAAAGTTATACTTCTATACTTTTCATTTATTACATTGATGGTGTGCCTTTAACTAAAGTTAATGAAATTCGTGATCTTGGTGTTTTTTTTCGACTGTCGCTTTAGTTTTAATGGCCATATTAATTGCATAGTTCCGAAGGCTTAATCTCTTTTGGCTTTAATTAAACGCAAAAGTTCTGCTTTTCTTGACCCTTATACTACAAAATAACTCTATATTTCATTTGTAAGATCTAATTTAGACTATGCATCTCTCATCTGGAACCCTTATTATAGCATTCACATTAATCGTTTGGAGCGCATACAAAAGAAGTTTCTTCTGCTTTACGCTCGCTTGTTTTTACTGAGCCTATTCCTGTTTACACTTCTCGGTGTTTGCTAATAGGTCTCGAAAATCTCGAAAAGAGACAGCTGATTCAAGGTATAATGTTTATTTTTGATATCATTAATAGTAATATTGATTGCCTATTGCTTCTTGAGCTTATAAAATTTAATATTCCGTCAAGATCTTTACGCTCATCTGACTATTTCCATATTAAATGTCACAGAACAAACTATGCCATTAATGAGCCCATTAATATGACTCTTTTAATTTTGAACAAGATTTATAAGGATAGTTCAATCGATTTTTGTATGTCCAAAGCTAATTTTAAGTCTGCACTGATGAGACTTTTGCATTAATTTGTTAACTAATTTACTTTAAGTTGATTTAAGGTTTCTATATTTTAAGTAATATTGTATTCGTCTGTAAGGATATATTCCAAAGGCTCTATAATTAAATAAATAAAAAAAATAAACCCATAAACCATGTGTGTCGTTTTGGCTCTGTATGCTGAAGATTCTTTGAAGAGTCAACTTATCTCATGATGCGGAGAATCTTGTTGCTATCAATGAAATTGACTTATTTGACACTGTGGGAATAAGAAGAACGATAATGATATTGGATGATTAAATCTTCTTTGTCCATCATTTTGATGTGAGGCATCCTTTATTAGTATTAATTTGTAATCCTTATAAAACTGTTATTTTGTAGGGAAGAGCTGGTTTTGAATATCTATGCCAGGAGCGTGCATACGATGCATCTTGATATAATTTTGTTTTAAATCACAATAAACACAGATATCAGCACATTTTCGCTTTTTTGTTTAATATATATATAACAAATTAAATAAAAAAGAATTTTTAATAATTTATTCCAATAATTCTAAATAAATGAAAGTTTTTTAAGTTTATAGTCACATGAGTGTAGTAAAATGAGCCTTATCATATATATAATCAGGATAAATTCTGATCGCTGACATGTAAATAAATTATACTGCATTTCATTCTATTTGTCAAAAAGAAAACTTTATATTGTGTTTATAATTTATGTCATTACAATCATGTCTCTCCAAAAAGTATTTAAACAGCATTCAGTAATATAATGCGGTTGACTCACACAACACCAATTTGAATTTGAATCTTTGCATAACAAGAAATAATTTTTTTTAAAATTTTGGTTTCAATCCGATTCTATGACTTATATTGGAGAAATTCTTTTCTCTACGTGTACTCTGGATGTCTTTATTATATTAATGATTATTACGAATCCTTATAATATTTATATACTAATTTGGTCAAAAAGCTTCTTAGAACTGCTTGCTTTCTGAAAGGAAAAAAAAAAACAAAATATGTGTGCAAAAGCCATATCATAGATGACACCAAAAACACATTCTTAATGCTTTTTTAAAAGTTGTTCTTCGCCTAATAATTGCAAAGCCCTTCTTCACTAAGAATTGATTAAGACGTCGGATCTTAAATAGTAAAATGAAGTGATGTATTACTCGAACTTAAAGCATTAGATATTAAATAACAACATGTAGTATATTTTCCAACAGCAATAACTTTCTTATTCTTGACTTTTACAATCCTTTCATTCCTTCTCCCGCCTCTCTTCAGCGCTCTTCTCCACCTTTCCTTTTTAACAACCACATTCGATGCAGTAGTCAACGTTCAAACGACTTTATGGCTTCAAATTGACTTCATATTTCTATGCATCCACTACGAAAGCCGCTCCTCAACAAGGATAATGCACTATCGCCAAAGGATAATAAATAAATTTTTACTCTAACCCATATGCAAGACGATAGAGGCGAAGCTCGAGACGATAACCATGTAAGCAGTAAGGCGAGCAAAAGTGAAAATAAAAAAAAAATATTAAGAATTTTGTGGAGTGCACTAGGGACTTTAATACAGTCAAGGCGACGACGTATAACACGTGCATCAAACCCTATTTATTTGGTTTATTTTTTGAGCTTGTTTTACTTGCATTGCTTCCCAGTAGACCAAAAATATCGGTTTTTAACCTATTCGGGTGGAAAATAACGTTTTCGGTACTCCGAAATAAATCATTGATATGACTAAAATGTGAAAAACACTTTTTTATTCATAGTTAAAAATAACACCATAGAAGTTTCCAAAACGGAGATTGTTTTGTTCAGAAAAAAGTTGGGAAAAGTACTAAAAACAGAAATTTCTACTAGCATTGCTTTTTAAATGTGACTTTTTAAAACTATCTAACTAGGATATAAGACCTGATCGAAATTTAGTTCCCGCCGTTCTGGGTCTCAAAAGTGAGATTTCAGCATACTTTTTTTTAAATTGGAGAATATCCGCCGAAGCACGTTTGATTTTAATGAAGGTCCATTTTGGTAAAAATGGAAAGTTTTTTGCTTGTAACTTTTTATTTTTCACGCAACGCATACACACATCTGCTAAAATAATAAATTTCTTACTCATACCAACATTTTGACATAAAAAAGTTTTAAAATTATGCTTCATTATAACTCTTATTGACCACCAAAAATTGCATTTTTTGCTATTTTTAAAAACACATTTTCTTTAAGCCGCTGTAAAAGACATATTTCTCACTAGATTTACGTAGATTTGATATTGTTGGAAAGGTATTAAGTTCTTCTTCCTTTCTGTATATCGCGTTAATCCAAGCTGTGTGCGAAAACTGACAGAACGTTAGAAATCGACTTCAGAAATCTGTTAAAATGATACATTTCTTACCATGCAAACAATTCGTTTCATTTGTTCACTGATTATGATGTTCACTGGTAAAAGCGGTGTTCGTTGACGAACAGCTGTTTTTGAGATTCGGCGATCCGATCTCCAACGAGTAGAGATGTAATCGTTTTGATTTCTCTCCAGAGAGTCAACATTCTTAATCAATCTTGGTCGGTTATAAATCTTTGAAAAAATTAAAATGGATCTTGTGCCGGTAAATTTAAGCGAAATTAAGTTACCAACTTTGATTACAGCGATAAATAGAAAGAAAGAAGAACTTAATAACTTTCCAACAATAACAATTCTACGTAAGTCTAATGAAAAATGTGTCTTTTACAGCGGTTTTAAAGAAATGTGTTTTTAAAAATAGCAAAAAGTTAAATTTTCATTGGTCAATAAGAGTTATAATGAAACAACATTAAAGTTTTTCCTATATGACCTTGTTATTTATTATGTTGACTTTATATGACTTAAATACAAATTCTAAATATTTGATAGTTTAAATCATACTTGATTTTAAATACAAATTCTAGGTGTTTGATAGTTTAAAATCGTTTATTGAGCTTAAGGTCAAAGTTGGAACAATTAATTGTTCTAACGAATCTTTCCAAAGAAACAACAACAACTAGATCTATCAAACAACTAGAATTTATATTTAAATCATATAAAGTCAACATAATGAAACAACATTTTTAAAATATTTTTATATCAAAATGTTGGTATGAGTAAGAAATTTAACATTTAAGCAGATGTGGGTATGCGTTCTGTGAAAAATAAAAAGTTACAAGCAAAAAACATGTTATTTTTACCAAAAAGGACCTTCAGGAGAATCAAAAATGCTCCAGCGGATTTTCTCCAATTTGAAAAAAAAGTATGCAGAAATTATTTTGATGAGTTCCTCTAACTTTTGAGACCCCAAACAGCTGACATTTTTTTCTCCATACAAGTACGATCCGGCCTATTGCATATGAAAGTATAAACCAATATATAACATTGCTTTTACTGTAAAACTCAAAAAACCATAAAAAAATTTTTCGATGAGGAGAATGAACTTGCGAGCTGAGGCAAGTTCAAGTTAAAAAAAAGCAATTCAAAAAGTTCGCAAGACTCTCACTTGTCACTTAACTCTTGCTTCCGTTTCAGTGGGTTATACGTTGAAGTCAACCAATGCTAAGAGACCAAGCTGCAGTTAGTTCGTCAGTCGAGGAATTTTAGTACGTTGGCTGTGACTGTTGTCTGTTTGCTGTGTTGTTGGCTGAAGTTGGCTGCAGTTGCCAGTGTTGGCTAATGAAATGATGCGTTCACTTGAGCGCTTAGAAAAGTTATAGTTTTTGCATGCAATTCATTATCTGCTGCTGCTGCTGCTTCTGCTGTTGCTACTTTTTTTATGCTCTCATGCAATATTAGTTCCTTTTTTTTTTGGTTTTGTTTTGTTTTGTTTGGTTTTTACTTCACTCGAGTTGGTTTTAATTTTAAAATTGCAAACTGTGGGCGGTGTCGTTACTGTTGTTGTTATTGTTGTTGTGCAATTGGATTCGTCTGCGGTGTAATGTTTGGATTGTGAGTTGAACTGGTATTTATGATCCTGTTTTTGCAATGCTTTCAGCATTTTTTTTTCCACTTGTCTGTCATGGGATTTTGTGTGACTGGTTTCTGCGCAGGCAAGCAACAAGTGGAAGTTGCTGTAGTTGTTAGAGTCTCCTGTTACTTGGGTGTGTTTGAGTTGCAACTTTTTTCCGGCTCTCGAACTTTATCTGTTCAATATGTTAGCTATTCATTTTTCAAACTTGTTCACTTAATCTATTCTTCTACTTAACCATTGATCAATGTTTGCTTTAATTAATTCAAATCCTTGTTGTTGCTATTGCTATAGTTGCTGCTATCAATTTTGGATCTAAGACTAGACTACAAAATCCTGTCGAGAATGTTTTCTACACACGCTGTTGCCACACACAAACTCATACTTGAGCTATTCTTTATTAAATCTTTAGGGTCATAAATTTTTACTCACATATGTTATATAGAGCCTTGATATTTTTATATCCTGTTTGCCTTGCATGCAGCTTTTTAACTTAATACCGCCTGCCCTTGCCATTTTATAGCCAATTTTCTACTTCGACTACAACAACGACTTCGACAACGACAACGACATTCATATCGATATCTTCGAGTTCTGCATTGCAAAGCATTTATCATTATTTGTTTGTCTCTGGTAGCAATAGCTGTCTGTACTTGTTGTTGTTGTTAATGTTGTTGCTGGCCTCGAACATATGTCATTTTGCAGTTGTTGCCCACTATCAGGCATCCTGGCATCCTTTTTGGTCCTGCTTGATGGCAAGATTTTCATTTTTATTGTTCCTATAGCCACTTTATGTCTGCAAGTGCAAAAATTATTGCTATCAATAGAGACAACAATATTGTTGTTACCAGACAATAATTGTTGTTGTTGCTGCTACTCCTGCAGTGATGAAGATAAAGTCATTTGTTGTGCGACAACGAAAGAGTAGAGAGCAAAAACGAGTTAACAGTTTTATTTGCTGCAACAACAATGAATCAATTGTTGCGTTTAATCAAGGAATCATTGAATTGAAATCAATTGGATTGTAATGCATTGATTTGAGTTGAGTTGAGTTTAGTTGAGTTTGTCTAACAGCACAAAGCAAAGCATAGCATAGTCTAAAGATTAACAACATAAAAGCATACGACTTTAAAAATGTATTTTTTTTTTCAAATATGCCTCAAGTAAGCTACATGGTTTTTGCAATATTTGCATAGAAAAAATTTGTGAAATAAATTTTTTACGTACAACATGGTATTTATGAGGAAGTGTGATTTTTGAAGCAAAGCTTCGCACACATGGTTTTATTGATTTACTTTGCATGCTTGATGCATATTTGATGCTTGTTCTATCCACGTTAAGCCACGTTAACACGATAGCCATAGTAGTTTACTCACTTTTAAGTGTTAATTTTTATTCCTCTGTCTAATTGGCACAGAGTGGTCATTTGAATTTTACAATCAATCACTTAAATGGAGAATAGTTTTAACAGGTTTAACTCCTTGAGATCGAAGCATTGACCGTTAGAGATATAGAAAGAATTACCCTGGATTCGGGTTCACCATAGTTAAATTAAGAAAAAAAAATGAGTTTTTAGGATGTTGAAGAGCCCTCTATAGCCCCAAATTCACAAAGTAAAATGGGGTCTTACATGATCCCATCGCTCTAAATTAAAGCTTTTACGGATTTTTTTCAGCTGTAATCTGTGATGGGTAGGAACGTATTTTTAATGAAATATTAAAAGCAATTCATGTATTTAATGTAATTTAATTTCAAATTTAGAAAATTAATATGTAAATATTACAGATTGGTACTGAAATGTTGGTTTTTTCTTACATGAAAGATCCCAGTGGGCAAAAGCAGGGCTTCAAAGCGCTTTTAGTAGGCCAGCATATACATTTTTTGCCCTTCCGCACTCATATCCAAGCCCATACACTTTTTTATTTTATAAATGGGAAAATTTTCTAGGCCTTCCTTCCTCACGACTCTAAAGAAGCCCTTTATGAGAATGCACGTTAGAAAGAAAAGCAATACAAATACCAACTGGAAATAAAAAACGACTGAAAATTTCCTGATTTAACCCACGTCCTCTCATGTGCCGGTCTGACACCTTATCCACTCGTCCACCGCAATTGTTTTTTTTTTAAATCTACTTTTTTACAAATTTTTCTGTTAATTCAAAATTTTTTTAAAATGTTAAATTTTTTTAAATTGTTCTGAGCATTTAATATTTTTTCAAATTTTTTTATAAATTTTTTATATAAAATAATATGAAAAGCTTTAAAACCTTCAAAAGGTAGGCCTTACAGAAGCACTCACCAATACAACTATCATGGATGACGCCAATAAAAGCACTACTACCCAGCAAAAAAAGTGCTTTCAAAAGAAGGTTAAGTGGAAGGGAAAGTCTTGAGTTCCATCCCTTCCACTTTCATACCCAGAAGGCCTTCTTTAAATATGTGCATGTCACTGGAAGGAATCCTTTCCTTAGTCTTATCTAGAAGTGCTTCCAGAATTTATTTAATGGAAGATTTCTTTGAGCCCTTAAATAAAAGGATTCTAGTAAGTGTTTTTGAGGAGAACTTTAAGAAGGCATTCCATGGAATGAAATGGTTTTTGTGGTTAGGGGGTCTTCCCACGGAAAATATCCCGATTTTCTCACGGGGGTTTCTTGTTTTGGAATTAAAAAAATCTACGTAAAATATCCGTTTTCCCGATTATAACGGCATTTTGGTGTTTAAAGTAGGAAGTGGTTGCGTTTAGTTGGAGGTTTGAAAAATCCCAAAGAAAATGAACAAATACTTGAAAAAAATAATTGAAATTAAATGCTCTTTGAATGTCTTTGAGAAGTGGTTTATGAGAATGCTTCTTGAAAGCACTAGTTGATAAGGCTTAGAAGAAGCACAATGGGATCTATAGAATGTCTTCGGGAAGCATGTCACATTTGTAACAAAAATTTGGCTGGGTAGCATAGTTTTTTTCTGCGTAACACTAGCTCAAATGGCCACTGGGATCACAATGTACATAATGGCGATTGTATGAAAAAATATCGAACAAAAATTTTATTGAGACCGATGGGGTCATGTAAGACCCCATTTTAATTTGTGAAATTTGTAAAAAGATCTGGAAATATTTGGTTAACACTATAGTTTGTTAATAAAATACATCTAAATTCAGAACTTACATTTAAATTTATAAAGATTTTATTTACTTTAATCGAGGTATTAGCAAAATGCTTAAGCAGTATAAACAATATAAGCATAAAATAAAGTAAGCTAAAACGAACAGCAAACAAAAAAGTATGAAACTGAGAAAAACTGAGAAATTGATACTGAAATCTCATCGCCTCTGTGGTGCAGTGCACTAAAATGCGCTGGCACGGCGACCCACACCAGGGTTCGATTCCCGGTGGTGGCATCACTAAGATTTCTGATGGAATCTGTAGCAGGGCCGAAATTGCAATAAAATCAGCTAGTCATGTTGTTGTTTTTTTGGCAATGAATTGTTAATTGTTCTAACCTGACCTTAAGCTCAATAAACGATTTGAAACTATCAAACAGCTAGAATTTGTATTTAAAATTAAAAATGATATAAACTATCAAACATTTAGAATTTGTATTTAAATCATAGAAAATGAACATAATAATAAATAATAAGGTCATATGGAAACCTTTCAATTGATAAACAACATACTTTGTTGTTTTTTTACTACGAAAAAATAATACTTCCAGCTGATCAGCGGCTTTCCAGCCGGTGTTGCCAAATTTTTTACAACTTCTAAGACAAAACTGGATTTTAATTGTAATTAAAACAACGATAACTAAAAAAAATTGGTCTTAAGGGGTTAAGAAAAATTATTTTAAATTTTTAAATGGTGTTCTTTGAATCGCTTCTTTGAAATCAATTACTTTACCAAAAGGGTTGGAATCCCCAACCACCATAATTTCCCAAAAGTTCAAATAAAATCCGTTTAATTACCTTTCCAATAGTAGTTAAAACTGAACATTCAGTTAAGAAGTGTTTGAGATATGACTTTTTGTAGAAATCGATTTTTGACGTTTTTGCCGCATTTGGTATGATAAATTTTGTGCACCCTACCCTGTAACTCCGCCAAAAATCATGCCAAACTTTTTTCTTTAAAATTAAGTTTTTTTTATTTTTGTCAGTTATGCTCCATGCAAAATTTGACCCAAACCAAATATGGTCATTGGGCAATTTTTATTTTTCTGGTACGTTTAAAATTAAATAGCTGAATAGCATAAGCTTTATATGCTTTTTTAAATAACACAAGTAATTATATTTATACAATTTATTAACTATACAATTTAATAATAGAATTTAATATAATTTAGTTATTATACAATTTATTGCCTTTAGCATAATTAATATGTGATTGATTAAAATATGCTGCAGTTACGTAATGGAATTCTTCATGTCGTAATGTACTTTAGCCAAGATCATCTTTGAACGGATTTATTGAGATTTAGAGAGTCACATCCAAGTAGCACCTATTAGTTAATCGTCAACCCACACTTATATATTTGCATGGCTTAGAGGATATAACATACGACCTCTGAGCTAGATGCCGTGGGTTCAAATCCTAGATTATTTATATAAGATTAGTTTTGTTGTTTTGTAGACACCCACAATATTTAGTATTTAATTTTTTTGTTAAAAGATAACACTGTAGGGACGTCAAAAAGACACATAAAAATGCCTAATGAAATGAAAAGCTTATTTTTTGTCATAGAATTTAGTGGCATACTCAGTTTTCCCCAAATCAGATCAACATTTCGATATGCGATTGATCAAATGCCCATAAATGTAATAATGTAATTTTGTAAATTGAATAAGAAAACATTATGAAATAATGTTAACATATGATATTCTCTTGTGTTTTAATTAAAAATATTATATGTTTGTATTTATATTAATAAGCGTAGAAAAACTGTTGCTCCTGCCGAGTGCCTATGTTTTTAGTAATGTAATAATCAAATTGTTTATTTCTTTTACTTTTTGTTCCTTAAAGGTAGACCCATTTACTTCCTTAAAAAAGCCTATTCTTTTCTCTTCAAAGAATAAAAGTTTTTTTTTTTAAAACTGGAAGATTTTTGCACTTTTAGGAAATGGTTAACTATTTTCTAAACATATTTTTAGCATAATCATTTGGAAAAAGTATTTGTATTTTTTTTTTATGATTAGGAATATTAATGTTTGAGTATTATTTTCATTGTTTGTGATTAAAAATATGGCTGAAAATGAACTGTTTTCTTCAAATTTAATAACACATAGACCCGATTATTTTTTAAACGTCATAAGTTCACAAAAGATTTTTGCTTTTCTTTCTGCAAAAAAATTTAAATATTGCTCAAATTTCCTACTCTTAAGTTCAAACACATGTACATCTATATCTACTACTATATAAAATTGAAGTGTACATTTTTTTGTTCCAGGCACATTTCCAAAATACTGGGCCTATTGTTAAGAAATATGTTTTAAAATATCATAATTCTGCAAACTTACAATAGCTATGTTTTTTTCTAAGAGAGCTGCAAAAAACGACCGCTTACGGTATGAAAAGTCGCTTCAATCTCGCTTAAATAAGCGACTTTTCATACAATCGCGGTCGTTTTTTACATCTCGCTTAGAAAAAAACACAGCTAATATAGGTATACAGCGCATTAAAACAAATAGATGAGAGACAAAATCAACGCATGATCACTTCTAAAGCTTCGAGCATGCGATAAGTACATGCAGTGCTGCGCTCAAAACAAAAACAAATGTTTTGTTATTTTCTTCGTCATGTTTGTATGAAGCGAAATCCCTTCTTTTACAAGACCAAAGTCAGCACGGTGGCAGATATATGCGTGTATTTATTTACATAGTAGAAAGAATTTCTTGAAATTTGTTAATTTGTGAATGACACAGTTTATATTGCTATGTTCACACTGAAAGATAAATGCTCATTTACGAAATCCACATTTACGAACGGCAGAGCTGTAAAAGAATGCATTCAATTTGATTTTATTCACGAGAAAGTGAACCAATGAATAATGAAATAAAAATGCATTCAATGAATGAAAAATTGATTTATAAATAAAATTGTAAATTCACACTCCTTTTTAAAAAAATTATTCATTTCAATTATTCATTTTCGTTATTCAGAATAATGCATCAATTTTTTTATTCATTTTAATGCTATTCACTAATAATGCAATTACAAAGAATTTCAGAATTTTAAATTATTCTTTTCTTATTCGTTATTCATTTTTATTCGTTATTAATTTTTAATTCAATATTCATTTCTCAATAATTATTCATTTCTTATTCATTAGTCATTATTCAATTTTCATTCATTATTCATTTGTTATTCATTATTAATTTTTTATTCATTATTCACTTTGTATTCATTATATATTCATTTTTATTAATTAAATTAATTAATAAAAAATGAATAATGATCAACTAGTGAATAATGAATAAAAAATAAATAATGAATAAGAAATGAATAACGAATAACAAATAAAAGTACAAAAGTAGAAAGAAGTCCTTGAAACTTGTTCATTTGTGAATAACACAGTATATATAGCTAAATTCACACTGAAAGATAAATGCACATTTACGAAATCCAATTTTACGAACGGCAGAGCTGTAAAAGAATGCATTTAATTTGATTTTATTCACAAAAAAGTGAATCATGGAATAACGAAATAAGAATGCATGCAATGAATGCAAAATTGATTTATGAATAAAATTTGTAATTCACTCTTTAAAAAAAAAAAAATAAATTATTCATTTCAATTATTCATTTTCGTTATTCAGAATAATGAATTCATTTTTTATTCATTTGAATGCTATTCACAAAGAATGCAATTCACAAAAAAATTCAGAACTCTCAATTATTCATTTTTTATTCATTATTCATTTTTTATTCGTTATTTATTTTGTATGCATTTGTCAATCATCATTCATTTTTTATTCATTATTAATTTTTATTCGTTATTAATTTTTTTATTCATTATTCATTTGTTATTTATTATTCAGTGTTTATTCATTATTAATTTGCTGTTCATTATTAATTTTATATTAATTTTGTATTCATTATTCATTTGTTATTCATTAGTCATTTTTAGTCATTGTTATTTTTGTATTCATTATTAATTTTTTATTCATTATTAATTTTTAATTCATTATTAATTGTTTATTCATTATTAATTTTTCATTCATTACTAATTTTTTATTCATTACTAATTTTTTATTCGCTATTCATTTTTTATTCATTTTAGTACTGAGCCATAAATAAAAAATGAATAACAAATAAAAAAAAAAAATAAACAAGAGTAATGAATAAAAAATTAATAAAGAATAAAAAATTAATAATGAATAAAAAATTAATAGTGAATAAAAAATTAATAATGAATAAAAAATGACTAATGAATAACAAATGAATACTGAATAAAAAATGAATAATGAATAAAAAATTAATAATGAGTAAAATATTAATAATTAATAAAAAATTAATAATGATTAACAAGTGAATAATGAAAAAAAATTAATAATGAATAAAAAAATGAATAATGAATAAAAAATGCATAATGCATAAAAAATTAATAAAATTAATAATGAATAAAAAATTTCTAATGAATAACAAATGAATAATGAATAAAAATTTAATACTGATTAACAAGTGAATAATAAAAAAAAAATAATAATGAATAAAAAATGAATAAAAAATAACAAATTAATAATGAATAAAAAAATAATAACGAAAAAAATGAATAATGAATAAAGAAAGAATAATTGAAAACGATGAAATTCTTTCTTGGGAATATTATTCAAATGCTTAAAAAAATGATTCATTACTCTGAATAACAAAAGTGAATAGTTGGAATGAATAATTAATAATTTTTTAAAAATAAATATGAATTAGAAATTTAATTTCTAAATCAATTTTGCATTCATTGAATGCATTCTTATGTTGTACTTAAAATTCTAAATATGAATGCTGATTTTATAGCTCTGACGAACGGCCCTTTACTCGTTGTAGGAATGATAGGGACAAATATATATAGTAAATGCTCTAAATGCGCATTTAGCTCTCAGTGTGAACATAGCATAAGAGTGCTAAAGAAATTTCGAGTTTTTGTTGTTTTAAGCAAAAAAAATTTTTTTTTAATTCCAACCTGAACTCAAAATGTGAAAAACGTAAGCTGAGGTTTGCTTAGAAAAAGCCTCAATAAGAGTTTAACAGCATGTACATCTTTTTTTTTCTTATCGAAGCTTAAACATTCTATGAGTTGTTATCATTTACGATTCATTCATTTAGTTGATTGCATAATAGCACACATTGGGCACATCAGAGCGCAAAGTGTATTTCAACAATAGCTAAGAAAATTACTATAATTAAAAAAAAAAAAATTGTGCTGCGATGCGCCCAATTTAACTCTTTTTGTTTTCTTTTTTTTCGTTGCAGGTGTATTGACAATATTTTACTCACATAAAATGTATAGCAATTCTGTTGATTTTATGCCAATAGATGCTAATCTGCTGTAAACCAAAACTTTAATATTGCTACTTGTATTGTAATATGATATTTAAAATGGATTTTCAGCTGTAGTCACTTTAATTAAATGCACGTTTTTCTGACATTTAGTCGACGCATAAATGTCAATGCTGACAGTTCGCGATATCAATGGAAATTTTTTTATCTTACAAATGTTTTCCTTATATGTAACTTGTTGTGAATAATAGTTATTTGTTAAATTTTTTGCCACTATTTTTCTGAATGAAAACTGAAGTTCAGTTCCAATTCTAGCTCAAAGATTTGCGCCCTAGTAGGTGAGGCAAGGTCATAAATGCTTGCTTTAAGAGCAATTATTTATTAATCAACATTCAAAGTAAACATTGCTTGAAAAAAAAGCAATATCTATTGCGATTGCAGTTTGATTTTACTCGTTTTGCTTTATTTATTATCTTTGCTGCCGTTGTCATTAGTAACTTAAATCATTTTTTTTAATCACCAATTATTTTTGAGGGTGTCACAATTAAAAAGGATTAATTGTTTAATTAACCATTAAGCTAATTATCAATAAATATAAAAAATAATAATTTACCTGTGTTTATTTTTAATCAGTTGAAAAAATTATTCGCGGCTTGTTTACTTGTTAACCGTTCTGTTTGATTAAAAAGTACGTTCTTAGCATAAAATTCGCATTAATCTGTAGATAAACACGCAGTTAACCTTCTCTGCATTAACAAATTAATAAAATTTACAAGTTATTAATGAATGAATTTTTCACATTAAGAGCAATGCAACATAATTAAAGTATATATTAAATTAGCTCTTAAATTAGTTCAGGGAAATATTGCCTGATGAAATAAAAAATAAAAGAGCGATAACAAATTCGCTATACAATTTTGGGCATTATTCCATTATGATATAAGACAAAAATTGTGTGAAATCTTTACCTTTATAAATGTTTCGGCACTTATTTTAGTTTTGCTTTGGGCGTTATTTGATTTTATTTATTGAAACAATACAAAGTATTTTAGTTTTTATATAAGGTTTTTTTACGTTATTTCATAAGTGTGAGTTATTTCAAACTTCAAGTACATTTCCAACGATATATAATTCATTGGTGCCAATAAGTATTTTGGCCGTGAAATTTTTTTAAAAAGTCATTTTAATTTTTTAATAAAATTTACCATTCTGAATTATCTTTTAAAAAATTAAAATGACTTGTTAAAAAATATTTCACGGCCAAAATACTTATTGGCACCAATGAATTATATATCGTTGGAAATGTACTTGAAGTACATGTTCAGTGAATACTTTGCAATAAGTACAATTTTCAAATTAGTGCCAAAAGTGAAATTTGTACTTTGAGTTCAAGGTCCTGTTAAATTTGTAATTTGAGTTTATGCTAAGTTAGCGTCGGATTTACGAAGTTACCTTCAAGCAGTTTGATCAGAATATGTAAGAATGTATGTGAGTGCTTTCATTGAATAGTAGAAATGCCCAATAGAAAATGGGTCTAAGAATATACATTAGAGGTGTCCTTATTTTTACGTATCAAAATTTTGCCGAGCGCTGGACTGAATCTTTTTCTTTTAGGGTTAAAACTAAGATAAATAAAATTTGGTGCCAATCCGACAACGTTTGATGGACCCGGAAACGATCACAAGTTCTAATTAGGGCTTAATCCTCTAGTCCTTAGTCTTCTCAAGAAGTGCTTCCAGAATTTTTTCAATGGAAGTTTTCTTTGCGCCCTACAATGAAAGGATTCTGGTAGGTGTTTTCCAGGAGAACTTTAAGAAGGCCTTTACTATAATTTATATAAATTATAATTCATACTTTTTTTACTTTTATTGAATTTAAATGCTATTTAAATGCCTTCCAAATGGAAGTTTGCTTATAAGAGAAATACACCTATACTGTAAGTCAGCACAAAAATTATATTTCAAATCTTATTTCATAGAAATCAGGCCAGTATATTTGGAGTTTACTAGGAACAAAAAAGGTTCACTTAGTTTTTATACAATAAAATGGATTTTTTATAACTTATGGGGATTTTACATGGAGTGAAAAAATTAATGCAGTTAAATAAGGTTAAGCGGTCAAAGTAAATAAGGTCTTTATATCTGCTGGGTATGTATTATGGAGAGCGAAGTCAAGAATATGAAACAAAAATATAAGCCAGCATTGAGCAAAATAAACTCGGAAATGCCACAATAACTCGAAAACGGAGCTGTAAAATCGGCATTCATATTCAGAATTTTAAGTACAACTGAATAATTACACAAGAATGCATTCAATGAATGCAAAATTGATTTAAAAATTAAAATTTTAATTCACATTAATTTTTTAAAAAAAATTATTAATTATTCATTTCAATTATTCATTTTCGTTATTCAGAATATTAACTCAATTAATTTATTCATTTGAATGCTCTGCACAAAGTATGCAATTCAGAATTTCAGAATTTTCAATTATTCTTATCTAATTCATTATTCATTTTTTATTCGTTACTCATTTTTTATTCAATATTCTTTTGTTAATCATTATTTACTTTTTATCCATTATTCATTTTTTATTCATTATTAATTTGTTATTTATTATTCATTTTTTATTCATTATTCATTTTTTATTCATTATTCATTATGCATTATTCATTTTTTATTCATTTTTAATTTTTTATTCACTATTTATTTTTTATTCATTATTCATTTTTTATTCATTATTAATTTTTTTCATTATTCATTTGCTATTCTTTATTAATTTTTTATTCCTTTTAGTCCTGAATCATAAATAAAAATTGAATAACAAATGAATAATGAATAAATGCATTCTTTGTGAATAGCATTCAAATGAATAGAAAAATGATTCATTGTTCTGAATAACAAAAATAAATAATTGAAATGAACAATTAATCATTTTTTAAAAATATAATGTGAATTAAACATTTTAGTTATAAATCAAGTTTTCATTCATTGAATTCATTCTTATTTCGCTTTTCAATGATAAACTTTTTTATGAATAAAATCGAATTGAATGCATTCTTTTATAGCTCTGCTCCAAAATAGCTCGACTTACTTGATAGCTCCTAACTTACTCGAATCAAAAATCGTGTTGCACTTCTCGACTCGAACTTAAAGCAACTTGTACAAGCCTAGTTTTTACATCCAATTTTTATTTATACGATTTACTTAGACATGAATGAGGCCAACTTGGAAAGAGAATTTGAAAAGAATAAACTCTTTTAATTCAATTTTAATTAACACCACATAAAGAATTTTTTTTTTGCATTTCGTCAATCTTCAACAATATATGTGGTGTAACCATATTACACTAGTTTTGATCTTTAGTAGTTTATTTCTCTGCTTACATCATAATTTCAATAAAATTCTTGTTTTATTCACTATTCACAAAGCAAAAAAAAAAGTTTTGAAGAAGCAAACAAACTCACTTTATATTCCAGCTAAATTTATTTAGGTTACCTGCCCATGTAGAATCCAACGAGGTAGGTTTATTAACCCTGCTCATAAAGCTTGTGAACATATGCATGAGCTATTAACTAACGACATCACCTACACCACTAACAACAACAACAACAACAACAACAAAGTCAACATTAAAATTCATCAAAGGTTTGCAGAGAATGTTGACGCATTTTTAAATAGCTAGAAAACATTTTTGCAAAAACGCTGGTAAAAGTAAAAAAAAGTTATTTTTTTAATGGCAAAAAGTCTGAAATTTACGCTTGACATGGCGACAACAATAAATGAGAGATTAACATTAAAATTACAATAAAAACATGAAATTATCAACGTAAACTTTTAAATAAAGATCATAAAGAAATTAAATATTGAATGCCAGTAACGGAAACGCGCATCACGGTCTGGCTATGCACATTTTTTGACAGCAAATATAAATTTAAAATTAAAAAAATTACAAACGAATATGACTAAAAACGTTAAAATATGCCCATCAGCATTAAACTGAAAATATTTCCGGTGTTTTGGAATAAAGTTTTTTGAGGAAAATTAGTCAGCTATACATATTAGTAAGAAAAAAATAAAATAAAACACGAAACCTCCGATGTTATCACGTTCAAGATAACACCTTTTTATGTTAAGGATTGGTCATCAATTCAACTTTGCACGTCAAGATTCATAAAATTAATACGAAAAGTTAGTAAAAAATCTGAATTTAGCCAAACATAACGTCACAATCTGAAGTTCTGCAAACTTCTTTGATCATATCGGGTGCGTCCAAAGGTAGGGAATCACTTAAATGACCACATGCTGCGACACTGTTAGCAGCGAAGTCAACAAACAACAAAACAAAAGTTAAAACAAAAGCAAAAACCATCGAAATGATTAATAAAGCTTAGCCTAAGTATAGATTAATCATTTCGGCACGATTTATAGAGGTAGCTCCGCGGCGCCATGTAATTATTGACCATGTTGAGTAACTCAGTGATTGAGTGACTGTATTAATGACAGTTAGCGATTGAATGAGCGGATTCTGTTGTGACCGATATTAAAAAAAAATGACAACCATGTAATTAGCCAGAACAAAAAATACAACAAAAGACACTTCAAAATAACAGTTAATTATTCTAAATGAAAGTTATACCATTACTCAATTGATTAAGGCAAGGTTTGGGCGAGTTCTGTTTACGTTGGTGGTTGGTCTGTTTCACTGTTTAATTAACAGAGCTCATTTTTGCAAGCTAATTAATATAAGGAAACTACTGGAGACAATTCAGTAAACAATGTGCTACTTACGTAGTGAGCTTAACACAATGTCAACCAATGTACTTTTGAGAAAACAATTTATATCTTTAGAAATAGTTTTCAATGTCTATTTTGAGCATTCTTAAAAAATATATTTAAAATAGAAAAAAAAGTTTAATAAAAAAACATGTTTTATAGTATAAATATATAAAAATTTACAAGAAATAAACTTTTATCGCTTAATATTAATGTTGATTAAAATTACATTTTATATCTCATGCCATGTTTTAATATCTCTTGGAATATTTCTCATCTTATCTTCAATTTTCAGTTCTTTAACTGTAAATATTGAACTGGTTTTCGAAACTAAATTAAAATATTCTTCTGGGACGTAGATACGATCATGTTTTCAAAATATTTTCGTATGACTCCAGAATCGCGCTCATGTTACGTTTTTCCACAGTGGCATGGTCGCACTTTAACAACGATTCCATGCAGAAACCACTTAAGTCACTTGACTTATATTGCTTAAGCCAGGGTTCGCTTTTGCGCATTCATGAACTGCTCATTTCTGCTACTATTCATTCATTTAAAAATATGAAGAAAAATCAAAGTGAGCAGCTCATTTTCGTGAAGAGCTGAGCAGATTTTTTTTTTTGTTCATGAACCGAAGAAGAGGAAACCAGTTCGTGAACAAGAGTATTTTTTACTCTTTTGAAGAAACTTTTGCTATTCATCTCTTCTTCAATACTTCACTTGTCGTTCGTTTCCTCTTCATATATTCATTAATTGTTCACGAAGTGGTGAAGGCAAGTGGCGATTATACTCTCGTTCGTTTCGTATAATTTTTTTTTAGATACACACGACGCTTGCATGGTATTTTGTATTGAAGCAAGGCCAAGGCTCATTTATAAGGTTGTGGCACTTGAGAGCGAGCTCGGTCAAACTGTCAGAATGGATGAAAAGAAATGAAGAAAATGAATGCTTAGAACCATGGCAGAATTAGGGAAGGTATATGCATTTCAGACTGCGCTCTCTTTCTCATAGCCAGAATTGTCAAACTGAAGCATTTTGGTATTCTTGCCTATTTTCGCTTTCTTATCGCATTCTCATCGTTTTCAGATTTTGTATGAGCTGTCAACCTCGTTTTGACAGTTGCGGCAGTCTCCCTCTCCAAAATGCTTATACCTTCTCTAATTCTGGCATGCTTAGAACAAAGAAAAGTACAGTGACAATTCGAACAAAAGAGGAAAAAGAGTGAATTTCTCTCAAGTGCCACAACCTTGTAAATGAACCTTGAGCAAGGCATAGAAATGTCTTGAATGTTTGTGTGTATATATATAAAGCATAGTGGCAACAAAAATGCAATAACAAAGCGTTCTGTGATTTTATGGAAAGTTTAATAATTATTTAATGAATAAACGGTCACAGTTTTTGTTTTGATACACATGCACAGTGGCTCATATGAGGGTTGTTAGCGAATAAATTTTACTTACTCTATTTTGGCTGAAGACCATTGTAGTTAGGGCCTAGTTTTTAAGATTATTCACTAAATTTATTTTGTAAATAAACTCTTAATAATAATAATAATAATAATCTATTTTGGGGTAAAAAACTCCACCTGTACGGTAAGAAATTTAGAAAAATGCATACTAACAGACCTATTCTGGCAAATTAACAAATTGGTAACCAGTATTTTGAATATTTCTATGTGTTTGTTGTTTTCAATTTAAAATTTAAAGCTCAAAAAACAAAATTTGTTAATGAAATTGTCAATAACTGAAAAGCAGTTGACAATTTTTATCAAAATTTTTTATTTTTGAGCTTCAAATTTTGTTTTGAAATAAAAAAATTACAACAAACACAAAGATATATTAAAAATACTGGTTAACAATTTGTTAATTTGCCAGAATAGGGCTGTAAGTACAAAAATATTTTTTTCACAGAGATGTCAGACATTGAAAAAATTTATGTAAACACTTAAAAAAATTTTTTCATTTTATTAATTTTTGACTAGAAAAAAATTCACATAACCAATTTAATTTTTTTTTATTAAAGTAAGAAGCAATAACGATTGACATTCTCATTTAATAATAATTTTAGTTTATATTCATGTTTTTTTTATTCATTTTATGTAAAGATCAAATTTTTTTAATTTGAAAATTTAAAAAAAAAAAAGAAGAAATAGAAATAGACTTTATTGTTAAAGAAGATTTTCAATATATTCTAATTTCATACGCTTTTTAGAGATATTCTAAGAAATTATGTCCGAAGAAGTTAATGAATAAATAAAAAGCCAACGAACGACAAGTGAAGCATTGAAGAAGAGATGAATAGCAAAAAATTCTGCAAAAGAGTAAAAAATATTCTTGTTCACTTGCTGGTTTTCTCTTCTTCAATTTATGAACAAAAAAAAAATCTGTTCAGCTCTTCACAAAAATTAATATGAGTACGTTTTTTTTTGAACAAAAAATTCCCTCATATTCATGAAGTTTGATGAGTGAAGAAATACGAACCTTAGCTTTAGCAATAAACAAAGATTACGAGGTATTGCTTAAAAGAGGAAGGAGGGCACAGAAGTGTGTGGAATTTACCCATATTATGGTTCTATCTTTAAGGAAGCGTTTGCAACAACAACAAAAAAAACTATGTGCGAAAAAAACTGAATAATGCTGTTTTTGAAATGACCGATTCATTTAAAAAAAAATAATAATTATTAAATATCTATAGCTTTTCATAGTTTTTTGTTGCCATATATTTGACGATTTTGTTAAAAAACTAACCGTTGAAAATGCTTGGCAGTTTATTGGTTTAAAGAAATGCGCACATAAGATTTAGTAGCTTAAAACAAAATATTTAAAAAAACAATATAAATGATATTGATGATTTCGATATTATTTTCTCATCTCTCAATGTTTGCTCATTTTTGAGTTTCAAGGCCCCTTATGATATATCGAGACATAGCTCATATCCTTTTAAGAAAAATTTACTTTCTGATTGTAAGAACACTAATAAAATTTTACAAAATTCATTCTTCATTAAGAACAGGTCACAACTAATTCTGTGTCGATAAGCAATAACAGCTTTAGTCTTGTTTCAAAGTGAAACAAGAATCTTGTTTCAAAGTTTTCAATCGCCATATAAGTTACATGAAAGGGCTTTAGTTTTTGTGTCATAACCTTGGCTTAAGTCTAATTTCGTGTACTTGTTGTGCTATATACATGGAACACAGCTTTATCAATAACTCAGGTCTGTCTTAAGTCGACTAAAGATATTATTGCTTAGCGACACAAAATTATCAAAAATTTATTTTTGTATAACAAAATCTGTAACAAGATTTTCAAAATATTTACTGCACTATTCGGTATCACGAAGTAGCACACCAACGACAAGAAAGACACGAGAAGCATTACTTTTTTCTTTACGAAATTCTATTGCTTCTCGCATGGCTGTAGCCAGGACTTACCCATGGGGGGAGTTTTGATGAAAATTTTTTTTATTCAAATGGAAAACTACCCCTCTTCAAATTAACCTTGGTTTTTTTATACGATTCCCAAAATATTAAAGCTATAACGATAGCCGCCAGCGAGAAAAAACATTTTGCTAAAACCTCCAAAAATGTTTTTCGTAAATATACTGGCTAGTAGAATAAAATGAATTTTGGCTAGAAAAGAAAGCTAGAAAGAATTTGGTTAGAAAAAAGAATAAAGAATTGGCTAGAAAAATAAAATGTCAGAATTAAAGGCCGAAAAAGGCTCTTCAAATCTGCATCATAAAGCTTTAAAGTTTTTTAGTAGCATTATAGATAATACTGTTTTTCGTGCCTTTTTTTAATTTTTTTAATTTATTTTCACTAAAATTTCATTACTTCCAATGCGATCCTCACTTTCAAGGTATCGTTGGAAAGGTTTTGAGTGCTTGCATTCATAACCAGAATTTCTGAAATTTGTACTTATAAGACTTATAATAACACCTTCCTAGGTCAATAAAAAACACCTCCTGAAAAAATTTTGTAAGAAAATAAAAATAAAATGAAAATGATATTATTTGAATTTTGAAAATTTTTGTATGAAAATAAAATAAAAGAATTAGAAAAATTAAGCCTTCATTTTTGTAAATTCTATCAACACGATATAAACCAACACGTCTGTAACTGTGCGATCACTGTGTATGCTAAGCGATGCACATACGTTCAAACGGATCTCGCCTATTGAATTACGGAGGTATGTTTTAAGAAATTTAAGAGATAACAACGATATCTATATCAAACTTATAAAATTTTAAAGACAGAAAAGCTTTTACTTAAACTTCATAAATCTTAAAAACTACTTAAAAAATTGTCTTTACACTTTTTCTCCGGTCAGAGTTCTGAAAAATGTAAGTAAAATTTTTATGACTCATGAGTGACTTCAAACATTCCTCAAAAATTAAACTAGGTTTAGACTCGTATCCCTAATTTAATTAATTGTTTAATGAAAGTTGATTGTTTAAAAACTCTTGAATGAAAAAGAATGACAATGAAAGGGGAAGACAAATTTATTTAATAAAAATTTTTTTGTGCCGTAAATTATGAAATGGCTGTGATGCAATGCCGCCTTTAGCAGCGCTTAAGAAAACACAGAACTTGCAACAGGCTCCATTTGCATATTTGGAGTAAGCCAACCAACTCCAGCCACAAATGCTAAAACTTAAATTTTCGAGAACCGCTTGAGGGAAAATTAAAATCAGTTGTTGGCTGAAGTATACTTTAAAATCATTCTAGACGGTTCTATGAAATGTCATTCTTGTTGGCCTCACTGTTATTATCATTGCCATTATCTACAACTGCCGATGTCAAGATGTCAAGTAGTGAAAACAATAAGTCACAATACATTTGTTTTCACTATTGTTGTTTTCACGAATCAACTCATAACAAGGACTTTTGCAAGTAATTGCATCTTCTGTATATGATTTGTAAGTTTTTTAGAACATATTAAAGTGATTCAATGAAATAATGATTTAAATAAACTCATTTTTTTTAAAATTTCGACCCTCTGGGGGGTTTGAATCCCGAATACGCCCATTGACTACGGCCCTGGCTGCGCGTGTCTTGTTTGCCGTTGGTGTGCATTTTTGTTATACAGAATAAAGCAGTTAATCTACGTTCTTAAAAGAAGAGAAATATAACTAGTAACCTTGATTAAAAAGCTTCCTAAAAATATGCAAAGAAATTTTTCCGTGATGCATAACTAGTGCTCATAGCTGCAGATGATTATATTTTTTATTACTTATGGTATTTAAACGTAATAAATACTTACTATTTATTTCCGCTTTCAGATGTAGTTGATGCGTGAAAAAATTTACTCGAGAACATTTATCGCCAACGTTCTTTAAAATGCTTTACATATATTAAGCTGGTGTTTTTTATTTCCTTTTCAATGGCATGCCAGTAAATCCAGCCAGTTAAAAGTTGCAAGTGCCAAACATACGTTGCAGGTCAATAAAATGTGTCATCGAAATGTGCAGTAATTAATACGAAGCAACCGATACGCTGCGAATTGTGACAATTTTTCAGTTTTATTGCAGATTGTGAAAATGAAAGCAGCTCTTTCAGAGAATTGTTATGTATTTATTTTAAATATTAATGGAAAATCTTTACAAGTTGGGCATTCGTTTAAATAAATACGATTTTCATGCCTTCAATGCAAAACTAGCAGGAAGCTTTCAACATATTTCAATATATTTTTGAGCAAAAGACTTTATATAAATTTTTGCATAAATATGTTTTATTTTTTGCCCTTTTTTTAAAAAATAGGCTTAAAAATGCTTATTAAAAATATGTATATAAAATATATATTTCTATAAATGTGAATTTCTACTTTTTCTTTTTTGCATAACATATAGTAAAACATAAAAATTGATAAAAACTGCTATCTTTACGGTTTTTTTTAGTCAAATACAACGTATTTAGTACAGGAAAGAGTATTGAATAAACTTTCCTTATATGAATTTCTTCGTACTTACAGAGTAAGCATAAATTAGCTCGCACTTTGAATCCCCAAGCAATCGACCCAGTTTCTTTGACAGCATATAATTATGACAGCGTAGACAATAAAATTTTAATTAAACTTATTGTGTAAAAAATATTTATGTATAAATATTATTATTGAGGCGATGGTTTGTTTTGGGGTTGTTATTGTTGCTGTCTCAACAACAATTAATTTTATTTTACTACAACTTTTATGATTTTTTCAATACTTTATTGAATGTATGGCGAACATTAAAAATACGCACATGAAATGCTTTAATTAATCGTTAAAACATGAATTGGCAACACTTCCGGCGTGCGCCACAAAGGAACACACACACACACATTTACATACACACAGGCAAGCCAACAGATAGACAACTTTCGCCTTTTCACTTCCGCTACTGCTGTTTATCTATTTGTCTCACTTACGTGGTGACATATTTTTGTTGTTTTCACTGTTTTTGTTGTTGTTGTTGTTTTTGTTGTTGCTGTCGTTTTAACATTACAAAATACTTTTTAATGAAACGTTTGTCCTACCGCTTGAAACGAGCGAGCTAAGGAAAACATTTTAATTACAAGTTAATAAAAATATATTTATGCTCACTCACACACACACACACACACTTAAGCACACGTCTGCAATTTATCGCCAAATTTATTGCAGTTTATTTCGTTCGTTAAAATTGTTCAATCGATTCAACGAACTAAAATTGCTGTGATTTACGCATACATTTAAATTTATTGCAGTTCTACGCGTGCAACTTTATTTACGCAAAACGTGCCAGTATTTATGTGAAAACTTAAAAAAAAAACACCTTTTCATTATACATATTTCTATCATCCACACACGCTAACAAATAATGACTGACACCAAAGACACCGTAGCGCATTGATGACAAAAACAACCAAACACAAGAACAGTTTCCAATGACAATATTGGCTACTTAACGATTAAATCAATTTTTATTAAGCTGTTGTTATTTTTAAAAAATTCAAATCACTTAATTTGACATAACAGATTTTAATAGAGACCCTATAAAATTATTTTGTCATTTTTGTAAGGTTATGTAATGTATAACTATAATGCCTTTGAAAGTAAATAGTAGTGTCTGACCGAATGTGGAATTTTGGCTAAAGCCGAATACTAACAACATTTTGTTCAAGTAAAATAAAAAAAAAATAAAATTTAGGCCTTGCTTTCGTTATTTATTATTTTTAGTACAAAAAATGGCAATCACTAAGGGTCCATACTGCTAAATTAGGGCAAAAAATATGCAATTTTTATTAATCTTTTTTGGAAAATGATGAATTTCATATCAAAACCTATAAATAAGGGACATTTTGAACCCGACCCTCTCAGATTTTAATAAAATTTTGCATACAGCTACATTTTACTTAAATAAACACAACCTCATTTTTATAAATTGTATTTTTGAAAATATGTGGGCGTGGCAGAGTATCGAAATATTTGAAAAATTACGGTAATAGGTACTTTTAAGCAGCGATTACTATGGAATTACTCAACCGATTTAAAAGATCTTGGTGCCATTAGAAAGGTATATAAGTCAGCTTTCGAAAACATACACTGTAAAAAGTTTATATTACATTGAAAAATTTTTTTTGCCAAAAATAAACTTGGAAAACACTTCCAAGATCAAGTTTTTTTTTACAAAAAAAATTTTTTAGATAGATCTATTTAATATATATAACATATTTAAAAACTAAAATGGGGGTTTTTTTTCAAATTTTTTAAGTAAATGCATCTCACCAGCTTATTCATGTGTTCTACAAAATCGTCAACAAATTTGTCTGTAGTAGAGGAAATAGTTTCGATATTACATCTGAGACAACAATAGCAACAGACACATGTACATATATACATTATTATGTTAGTACATACGCTATAGACACAATTTCCTTTGCCTCACCCCTGCCACCAACACTCTTTCATTGCTCTCTTGCTCGCTCATTTTTTAACCTGAAACAACCTTTACCTGAACAAACCTTAAACACAGTAAAATTTTTTTATGAAGATGATGAAATCAGCCGAATCATGCCAGGGTTACAAGACTCAATTGTAGTAAGACAAGGGAACTTACGCGATAAAGTTAAAAAAAGACTAATGCTGTCATCACTTCGTGAAACATACTATGAATTTAGAAAAAGACATCCTTCACTTCAAATAGGATTTATAAAATTTACAATGTTGCGACCAAAGAATTATATCAAACTTGGAGTTGGAAACCAGCAAAATGTTTGTGTGTGCACTTTGCATCAAAATGTGAAACTGATGGTCGAAAAATCCGGTTTGAAATCGATGGAAACTGAAGGTCAACATAATTTCATAAACTATAAAGATGTTATTAAATTCATTGTTTGTAATGAAAATATAGAAAACAGCGAGTGTTGCGTATTAATGTGTGGTCGGTGCTACGATAATTTAAGAAACCTTATAACGATGGTGTTGGGATATTACAATAAAAATGGAATTGAAGAAGTCATTTACAAAAAATGAAACACAACTCTCAGATGTAATCTCGAAACCATTTCCTCTCCTACAGACACATTTGTTGACGATTTTGTAGAACACATGAATAAGCTGGTGCCACATCATTTCATAGCTAAGCGCCAGTCCCGATTCGTAAGTGAAAAAAATGACATTGCTGCAAGAAGAAATGCTAATTCAAATGGATTTCGCTGAAAATTATGCGTTTGTTATACAAGATGCTGTTCAAGAATTCCATTGGAATAATAATCAAGCTACGATACATCCGTTCGTTGTTTATTACAAAGATAACGAAAAATTAATTCATGGAACCTTTTCCAACGTAACTCACGCGATATGGGTACGATTTAAAGCTTCGTTTTTTTTTTAAGTTTATGTTATTAATACACAAAAAATTTCTAATAAACATATGTTTTACAAGACATAGTAATGGTATGATCTATCAAAATTATCGTTCCTGTAACTAATTAAGAATGGCAGTGGTAAATATGGGCGTAACTCACGCGACAAAAAAAGGAAGCGTGTTTTACAAGCCATGATAGCATAGCAGTTCATCTGTATATTTCAAAAATGATTAATTTTGCTAAGACAAATATAAGCATTTCAATTACGAAAGTTATCTACGTGTCAGATGGTGCAGGAGTACAATACAAAAACAAATACAACCATATTAATTTATGTCATTATAAAATTGATTTTGATATATTCGCTGAATGGCACTTTTACGCCACCAGCCATAGAAAATCTGCATGTGATGGTATAGGTGGGACATTAAAAAGAGGCGCTCGGATGTATAGCATAGCAAATAAAATCCAAATTCAAAAGGCGAAAGACCTTTATCACTAGGCCTCACAAACTTTTAAGACCTCCATAGAAGTTGCTTATGTTTTATTTTACTTTAATTTAGCTGGGTATCGAACACACGTTTCTGCTCGCTAGCTTACTTACTGCAAGCTTAGTTGCATTCGTTATGATGCAAAATAAGCGTAACTTTCTTCACAACTGAGATGGACGAGTGGATAAGGTGTTGGACCAGCAGAATAGGGGACGAGTGTTTATATCATGAACTGGTCAGAAAAGTTTTTATTGTAAGTTGATATTTATATTGTTTTTTTTTAACCTTTTTGCTGATTGAAAACTAATCTTTTTTGGATTGAAAAGTTTTAAACTTTTTCTTGGATTAAAAAGTAATCTTTTTTTTGGTGTATGTCCTATATGTAATCCAAAAAATTTTAAATTTAGTCCAAGGTTTTTAACCGTGTAGTTTTTCAAGCACAAAAAATATGTTCACATCAAATTATCGATAAAATTACAATGCCAGAAAAAATATATCAAGCAAAAGAATGCCCCCACTTCATTTTAATAAAAAGCCGTTTACCTCTTTAAAGTCTCTAACTTTTTAAATAACGTATTTTCAAAATGCATTTTGCTTCCCAGAAAGAAGTGGCTTGATTTCAATGGATTTTTTTTATTCTTGTCTCATCGGCTTCCGTGTTGCGCAGTTTTTGGAAATATAACAAAACTCGAATTGCGTCAATTTAACACAGAAAAAAAAATGTTTTTTGTGAAATTTCATTTCTTCGCGTTTATGCTGCAACACGTAGCCACGTGATTATAAACACACACACACACAGCAAGCACGTGTATTGATGTAACTGAAACTCAATAAAAACTTGACGTTTCATTAGAGTTTTGCATCTTTAGACGTCAGCACAGAAAGTTTTTTACCAACTGCGAAAGCCTGCTTTTAATAATAATAATAAATAAAAAGAAGCCAACAAACTTTTAATAGTTCAAGCAAACTCATCATTGTTTTGTCCAAAGTTGTTCGTTCATGCAACTAAATTGCATAAAATACACCACAAACGCAATGCGAACGAAAAGTTTTTCATTCCACTAAATGAAAAATGTTTGACTTTTGCAAACATATGTCCAACGTGACGCTTGCAACGTGATGGCTTGATTTCAAAAATGAATAAAAGTTGATTTTTTTTGTGTTTGTTAGGTATAAAAGAAGAAATGTCAAAATGGTTGATCCAATTTGAGACAGGTAGCGTCGAAGCAGTGAAAACAAATATTAAAACAAATGAAAAGCAGCAGCAACATGCCTGTGATTATCGTAAAAAAAAGTCAAAAACAACGTTTCTAATTTGCTTTAGTTGTTCCTTGTTTTTCTATTTATCCTTAAAAGCAGAATATCAGCATGTCAGCAAGATATCTGCAGCACCTAAAAGTATGTCAGGCACGGTGGGTGTTGTGCGCACACACACACACATTTTCATTTTCATTTCCATTATAGTAAATAAATTATGCCATCAAGTGGGGATATTTTTTATTATTTGTTATTGTTGTTGCTGTTGTTGCAACAAATACAACAAACAATAAAAACAACTCATAAATATAATTGAAAATCACTTTGCAACAACAGCTTCCGAATTGCCCCCAAGCAGTCAACCACTCCGTCAACTACTCTTGAGCAAGCATGCGTGGTGATGGTCTGGCGCCCTCAAGTTCTTTGAACCTCCGACGACTGGCTTTTAATATTCTTATCGCCTTCAACATCATCAGCCCAACCGCCACGATTGCCTCCACCAACAGCAGCAGCAACAGCAGCAGCAACAATAACAACAACAACAATACTTGGTTTAAATTTCATTTGACATGAATTTCCACTTATGTCGAATTACATTTTGTCAGGATATGCAATTCAAATTATTTGCTGTTGTTTTCGAAGCTGTTGTTATTGTAATTGTTATTTATGTTATTATTTACTTGCTTAAGATGCGTCTTTTATTTTGACAGCTTGACTCACACACATACATAAGTGTCATACGAACTGACAGACAGACAGATAGCGAGAGCTTAATCATAACGTTGATCGCAAGCAATCAAATAAATACAACAGCAACCAAGGATATATGTAAATTCGGAATTGTAAAATTTTAAGAAACATTGCTTTTTAAACGATATTCAGTGTTAGAACCATAAAACCATTTAAAAAGTAAATAAAATTTTCATTGGCAGAGTCATTGACATTTTAAGATCTTGTTAGCCTCAATTTAAGGTAGGCAGGAAATGCTACTTTTGTGAGTTGCTGAACTCGATTTTGATTGAATAACTTTTCCTTATTTGAAATTTGGATTTCAGGTTAAATTAACATTGAATTGAAATTGCGCTGAATTATGTAATAATGATTTCCGTCTTGGAAAGAGTTCGAAGAAAAGAAGAATGAACTGTTTTCAATGAAAACTTCATATTCAAAGAAGTAAGAATATAAAAATTTAAAGAACAATAATTAAGACTTTTAAGTTTTTAGACAAATACTAGATTAAAGAATAACAGATATTGATGTTAGACACATCAACGTGAGAGAGGTTATAAATAACCAAGAATTGACGTCAAGTCGTTACGAATGTAAACAGGAGCAACAACACTACTTAGCAGACCTGTAAAAGAATGCATTCAATTTGATTTTATTCACAAAAAAGTGAATCAGTAAACAACGAAATAAGAATGTACTCAATGAATGCAAAATTTTTAATTCACATTCATTTTTAAAAAATAATTAATTATTCATTTTAATTATTCATTTTTGTTATTCAGAATAATGAATCATTTTTTAATTCATTTCACAAAGAAGTTCAGAATTTTTAGTTATTTTTTTTTATTCGTTATTAATTTTTATTCGGTATTAATTTTTTATTCATTATTCTTTTATTATAAATTATTCATTTCTTATTCATTATTCATTTTTTATTCATTATTCATTTGTTATTCATTTTCTATTTTTATTCATTATCCATTTTTATTCATTATTAATTTTTTATTAATTTTTCATTTTTTATTCAGTATTCATTTTTTAATCTTTATCTATTTTTTATTCATGATTTGTTTGTTATTCATTATTAATTTTTTATTCTTTATTAAATTGTTATTCATTTTTTATTTATGGCTTGGGACTTTAATGAATAAAAAATTCATAAAGAATAACAAATGAATAATAAATAACAAATGAATAATAAATAAAAAATTAATAATGAATAACAAATTAATTATGAATAAAAAATGAATAATGAATTAAAAATGAATAATGAATAACGAATAAAAAATTAATAATTAATTAAAAAAATAATTGAAAATTCTGAAATTCTTTGTGAATTGCATTCTTTGTGAATAGCATTCAAATAAAAAAAAAATTATTTATTGTTCTGAATAACGACAATGTAAGTATTCATTGTCAATTCAATAATTAATCATTTTTTAAAAATGAATGGGAACTAAAAATTTTATTTATAAATCAATTTTGCATTCATTGAATGCATTCTTATATAGCTATTCAGTTATACTTAAAATTCTGAACATGAATGCCGATTTTACAGCTCTGCACTAGTGTCCGATCGAATGTGAATTTTCGGCCGAAGCCGAATACGTAAAAAAAAATCATGAAATTTAGTCCTCTTATTCATTATTCCAAATTATTATTGGGGGTTGGAATTACTTTTAAAGGTTTTCTAAGAGATGGCGTAACTATCAATAGATCGCATCGGGCACACCTGTGACTATATTCATTTCAAAGCACATTGTCTAAGCTTCATTTTTCAGTATGTGACATTCCACTGAAGTGTAAACAACATATATTTTTTTCTCTGTGAACATGTCGACTTTCGTTCCAACAAAACGCAATTTGCGGGAAGGTTTACTTTTGTGCTTCCATTTGAAGAAAAAAGCGGTTGAAGCACAACGCACGCTTACTGAGGCTTACGGGGACTATGCTCCATCGATTTCTACTTGTGAGTACTGGTTCCGTCGGTTTAAAAGTGGTGATTTTGATACGGAAGACAAAGAGCGTCCGGGCCAGCCGAAAAAGTTTGAAGATGAGGAATTGGAGGCTTTGCTCGATGAAGACCCGTGTCAAACCCTTCAAGAATTGTCAGAATCATTGGGAGTCGAATTATCAACGGTCGGCAAACGCTTGAAGGCCATGGGAATGATTCAAAAGCAAGGAAATTGGGTGCCGTACCAGTTGAAGCCGAGAGACGTTGAACGGCGATTTTGCATGTGCGAACAACTGCTTCAACGGCATAAAAGGAAGAGTTTTTTGCATCGTATTGTCACTGGCGATAAAAAGTGGATCCATTACGATAATCCTAAGCGAAAAAAATCGTGGGGACCACCCGGCCATGCATCAACATCGAGGGCCAAGCCGAATATTCATGGCGCCAAGCTTATGCTGTGTATTTGGTGGGATCAGAAGGGTGTCGTGTACTATGAGCTGCTAAAACCTAACGAAACCATCACTGGGGAACGCTACCAACAACAATTGATGCAATTGAGCCGAGCATTAAAGGTTAAACGGCCGGAATATGCCAAAAGACACGACAAAGTGGTTTTTCAACATGACAACGCACAGCCACATGTTGCAAGAACCGTCAAGGAAACGTTGGAGGCGCTGAATTGGGATGTGCTACCCCAACCGCCTTATAGCCCAGACATAGCCCCTTCCGACTACCACCTATTCAGATCGATGACGCATGGCTTGGCTGAGCAGCGCTTCACTTCTTACGAGGATACCAAAAAATGGGTCGATTCGTGGATTGCCTCAAAAGACGAATCGTTCTTCCGGCGCGGAATCCATATGCTGCCAGAAAGATGGGAAAATGTTGTAGCTAACGGTGGACAATACTTTGAATAATATACATTGTACCGTTGTTTCTAAATAAATGCTCAAAAACCGAAAAAAAAACCTTTAAAATTAATTCCAACCCCCAATATATTGCCAAAAAAGGCAACCATTAAGTTCGAGTTAAATGCTATAGTTTTTCTGTCAGTGTCGCATTTCCGTTGTTTTTCTCGTCTAGATAGAAAATTAATTCAATATTTTTTTTGTCATTTTGCAGTTATCATCCATTCGGATGGTTCTGTTATTGATTTAATGACATCAGTAGCTCGTTCCTGTAACAAAATTGGCAAGTTATCGATTTGTGTGACGTCAGCCGTTATCGATCCCTAGCTACCGATTTCGTGACAACTAATGTTTCTGTAAGTTTAAATCGGTAAAAACTCGGACCGTGATGAAAAAGAACACAAATCGAGAAGAAAAGTTGCGAAATTGAGTCAAATGACAAGCAGCTGTTTACTCGAATATATAATTTTAGTTGCGCTAAAACATTATAATAAATAGGTGCTTGTCTTGTTAATAAAAAGTGAATATTTGCGGTTTAAGAAATGTAATTATGTTATAATGATGTGTATTAATGATTGCGAAAATAATCAACGATTATGAATGTAAATAATTTTACACTTAGTGCAGTGCTGCAAAAACTTAGCAAATATATGCAACCGGGTACTTTTTCATAGCTCAAACATATACTGTTGTGCTAAAATTTTTAACTTTTCTGTAAATAGGCATTATTAATAAATTTGCATTACCTTTAAAACTAAAACTTTTTAAGAATAACAAAATATTTCAAACAAAAAAAAAAAATTCGACTTATATGAAAGTAACCATTTTTAAAGGTACATTTCCAGTACTTATTATTTAATAATACACAACATTACTGACATTTGATAAATCGGTAGAATTCCCACTTGCCGCAAAGCCAGTGAGAAAAGTGTTACATTGTTATCGACTCACTTTACGTACAGAAACACTTTTTTAAAAGGTTCCATTGAAATGAAATCGGAGCATGTGATAGCTTATCGATTTGGAACGAACGAATCGAACAGAAATCGATTCAGATACGTGCAGAAACATTGCAGGTGGGAGTGACATCAGAGTGACGTCAAATCGGTAATATGAGTCGGTTACTACGATCGCTGCAAGTTACAGGAACGAGCTACAGGATGACGTATAAAATAACTGAATCGATTTTCGATGTAGTCGAAAAAAACTACAGAAAAGCAGTTCCGACTGAAATCAGGCAGAAAACTTCTAGCGTTACCTCAGCTTTTTGATTTTATATGACGATATTTTTATTATATATGTCAATATGTTTTGAAGAGAACTCAAAAATAATTTTTTTTAAGGTAAATTTATAAATAAAGCTGAGCTAAACCATGCATGCATTTTTAAATAGTATGTTTTACCCGTCGCACAGTGCGCTTTTTTCGATTTTAGGATAAAATTTGCATTATCTCAGAAACTATAAAAGCTAGGGCCATAACAAATGAGTTTTAGCCTAAATTAAGCAACAGCACAAAAAATTAGAATTTTAGGCTTACTGCATTGCCTTCCTCCCATACAAACCCAATTTTTTAATAAAAAACACCCACATAAAATTGCTTATTTATGTTTTTAAAGAGTAAATTTAGTTTATTAAAACGTCATGTTAAAAATATTCGGATAACTTTTAGATATATCTCCTATAAAACAATATAACCAAATTAACGAAATTTAAAAAATTTTTTTAAAAAACGGTTGCTAATACAAAATAAGGTCACAGCTTGTTTTAAATAATGTATTCTATTTTAGTTTTCTTGAAATGCAAGAGTACCTACAAATTGTCTTGGAAACCAGTGCATTTTAGGGCAAAATTTGATTTTTAAGACTTTTTTCAAATTAAGTGGTTTTCCTTAATAGCAGCTAGATGCAGCAGGTTTCTACAGAAACAGAAGCTAGAAGTACGATATTTTATGATTGTTATAACCTCCGACTTTAATAATGCTTAAATAGCTAGATATTTTCTACTAAATTTTACTTTAATATTTATTCCTTGAAAAATTTACAGTCATATTTCAACGATTTTTCTATTTTTTTTATTAACATTTTTTATTATATTTTACGTTAAATTCAATGATGATTAAGACATAAAAAAGTACAAAAACAAAACCTTAAAATAGATTTTGTGCTCGAAGTTACTATTGTTTAAACTTGACTTTATTTTTTGAGTTTTATTGAGCTTACTTTTGTTAAAAAAGTTTAAACTTTGACGAATTTTACAAAAAAAAAAAAAAAACGTACAATACATCAAGTTTTTGATACCACATTTATAATACATGTTTTATATTCTGACGAATAAAAATATTTTTTTATAAAATTTAACAAAACAAACAAAAAAAGCGCACTGATAAGTTGCGATACCATTTCATTTAGCCTTTTAAATAGGCACTATTAAAAACGTAAAAATTTTGTGAGTAAATATTACTAGTAATTGCGTCCATTCTACGAATTTTATTCGTAGGTTTCAGTCACGAATAGGATTTGTAGATTGGACTTAGTTTGGTACATTTTAAAAGTATTTTATTCGTATTCGTATAAAAACAAATGTATTTTGTACGAATACATGTGTTACATTTACTAATACCGAAAAAAAACATTCTATCTGAGCTGGGGCTTAAACTAGAGATGGGTGCATGTCACGAATAAAGTCGTAACATGGCATGTAACGATGAATCACGTCGTGATCGTGAGTGACTTTGTAAATGATCTACAAACGCAAATATTTACGTTTACGTTTATTTGATTTTAACATTATTTGTATAATAAGAACAAGTTCTTTTATAATACATTATAGTTTGGAAGGTAAAAAGGAAGCGAATAAACTTAAATCTAAACTTAAAAATCTAACAAAGTTTAATGCTTATAAAATAAAAACTTAAAGCTAAAAAAAGTCAACTTAAAGTAAAGAAAAACAAGGGGGAAAAAGCGTAAGGAAAAAGGATAGAGGGGAAAATATAGGAGACATAGAAAGATATAAAGTAATAAAACCAGAAAAAGGTGAGAAAATGGTTACAAAGTATATTAATTTGAAAAATAGGAAAAAATTACTTGTCTAAACATTCTTACTTCAGGAATAGATTTAATACTACTTGGCAAACTATTCCACAATCTTATGGCATTAACGAAAAATAATCTTGACGAATTCAAATAGTTAAATTTAGGTATAATAAGTCATAAGAGTGAACCCAACAAAAATTTTAAAAATATTCGTGAGCGTGCGTGACTTAAATTTATTCGTGTCACGACTTTTTATCTTAATTTCCCAAATCTGTGCAAAATTTAGTGATAAGTTTATTTTACGATTTTTCTACCAATTGCATATACAATGCAACACTGACCGAAAGAGTTTTTCGGTATCTGGTCATATTTTGGAGGAAAGAAGATCCAGACTGCTGGGTAAAAATTCGGATAAATTACTTTTTTTAAATAAAAACTATCATTAAAGTGTTGATTGAAGTATTTTGTTTGCTTTTCAAACATTACTTTTTATTAATAAAATGATATAGAATTTAAATTTGTTTAAATGTTTAAAAAAGTTTTCATTTCAACTCAAATGATGGTCTTGGTGTCCATATAAAAATTAATCATTTTGCTGCAAGCTGATTTATGAATTCATATAATTTTAATATATAAGGTACATCCTTATAAGATATGAATTGAACTTTCATTTGTTATTTTAAACTTTATTTAAACACTAAATAAACATTTAATAAAAACTCATTTGCATTCTTCTTCCTCTTCTTCTTATAAAACGTGAAAACCACTTTAAGAATTTTCGTTAGTAAGCGTGCCTAATCGTTAAGAACTCTATTCGTGAGCACTGGTGAGTCAAAATATGTCATCGTGATCGAGCGTGAGCCTGAGTAAAAGATAATTTGAATAGTGAGCATTTGTGATTAGAAGAAAACACATCGTGAGCGTGAGTGATCGTGAGTCAAAGATATTATTTTAACCGTGAGCTTGCGTGATTAAAAAACACATAGTGAGCGTGCGTGATCGTGAGCCAAAACAACTCACGCTCCCAACGTGCAATATACTCTTCCAGCAATCATACACTTCCTTATATTCGGTAATTGCTCATTGAACCAGGCTGAAAGACTTCGGCTGTGAATTTTTTAAACTCAACTTATACTTCGTACATTCTACGAATAATTCGTATGACCGTTTAAATGCACGAAACGTCTTTGTCTGGATTTTAGGGCGAATTTATGGCGAAAAAAAATCACAAAAAAGGACATACAAAATTGACATGAAATCTAACTCTTAAAATTCTTCCAAGGATGCAGTCTTGTAGGCAGGGACTTATCAAACATTTTGGTGCATAAATCGACCTTTTATGATGTATGGCTTAGGAATTACGGCTAGAAAACTAGAAAATCACAAAAAAGTACGTATAAAACTAAGATTCTTGAAAAAAAAAAATATTTTTTCTAAGAATGCAGTCTTGTGGGTATATGTATTAGAAAATTTTTTCTAAGAATGCATTTGTGTGGGTATATTAGAAAAATTTTGGTGCATAAATCGTCCTTGTAGGATGTATGGTTTGGGAGTTATGATTAAGAAACCACATGTTTTTGACATACTTACACTCCAAAATGTGTTCTAAAACTCCTAAACTACAATAGCTAGAGCAAAACATTTCTAGAGCATTTCGACAAATAAGTAATCCGCCTTAAGGACGATGCCATGGTGATCATTTTAATGCCTGAATCATCCTAATTTAATGTATAGTTTGGATTTTAATGCGAATTTATGGCAAAAAAATTCACAAAAAAAGACATACGAAATTAACAAGAAATCTAAATCTTAAAATTCTTCCAAGGATGCAGTCTTGTAGGCAGAGACTTATCAAACATTTTGGTGCATAAAGTGTTCTTTTATGATGTATGGCTTAGCAGTTATGGCTAAAAAAAAACTAGAAAATCACCAAAAATGACGTATAAAACTAAGGTTCTTAAAAAAAAATAATATTTGTCTAAGAATGCAGTCTTGTAGGCAGAGGTTTAACTAATTTTGGTGCATAAATCGTCCTTGTAGGGTGTATGGTTTGGGAGTTATGATTAAAAAACCACATGTTTTTGGCATGCTTGCACTCCAAAAAGTGTTCTACAACTCCTAAACTACAAGAGATAGAGAAAAACGCATTTCGACAAATAAGTAATCCGCCTTAAGGACGATGCCATGGTGATCATTTCTATGCCTGAATCGTCCTTGTTTGATATATAGTTTGGATTGTAATGCAAATTTATGGCGAAAAAAAAATTCTCAAAAAAAGACATACGAAATTAACATGAAGTCTAATTTTTAAAATTCTTTCTAGGATGCATTTTTGTAGGCAGAGACTTATCAAACATTTTGGTGCATAAATCGTCCTTTTATGATATATGGCTTAGGAGTTATGGCTAAAAAAAACTAGAAAATCACCAAAAACGATGTATAAAACTAAGATGCTTGAAAAAAAATATTTTTTTTAAGAATGCAGTCTTGTATTAGAATATGTATTAGAAAAATGTTGGTGCATTAATTTTGGTTTGGGAGTTATGACCAAAACCACATAAATTTTTTCTACTAATACTAATTTTAGTTCGTAAATAGTACGAAGTCATTAGTAAATACTACGAATGTTTTAGAAGAAATTAGGAAGTTATTCGTACAAGAAATTAAGGAATGATGAGGAATATCCCTATTAGTCGAAGATCATTCTTCAAAGCAACAGATATTACTTTTAATTCGTAAATAGTACGAAGTCATTAGTAAGTACTACGAATGTATTGGAAGAAATTACGAAGTTATTCCCTATGAGTCGAAGATCATTCCTCGAAGCAACAGATGATATTAACTTAGACGATTGGCAAATTTATGTTTTAAAGTAATTAAACTCAAGAAAAAAACAAAGTAAATTAAATTTAAAAAACTAAATGTTTTCCCGAAAGTCAGCTTAAAAAATATCGATTTTCTGTCATAAAGATGATCCAATTTGGATAATTTTTAATTTTTCGTAAACTCTATAAAATTGCTAACAGTCTTGCAGCATTTAAATTTGAGAAAATTTGCTGCTATTTAGGCGAGGGCAAAGCTTCTAATTCAAAAGCGAAAATAATTAGGAAATTCTGAATAGAGTAGACTAATTTTAGATCAAGCACTAATTTAAAAAAAAATCTGATGGCAAATTCTTGTTAAGAAAACGCTTTTACATTATGCTTTTACATTATCTTATGGTCAAAAGCTTTTTATGACTAAAATTTAAATAGGAAATGCGACATTTATTTTATACTTCTCCAAATTCACGTTTTTTAACAGGTGTCCACTAGACCGGTCGTTATTTTCCAAAAAAGTGTCTGATTTTGAAGTGCCGGGCAGATTTTATTTCCTTTTGGTCTAAAACCATTAAATTTAAAATTTGGGGCTGATCGGATAATATTTAGTGGCCGCGCCCATCAACCAAAAATTTAAATACATGAAATACATGAAATATATGGAATACATGAAATATTCTCCTTGTTTACTGTGTGGTTTTCCTTTCGAAGAAGTTTTCCTAACACGGTTCCATTCATCATAAATTTTAATTAGTTTTTCACAACATTTGTGTTCTTCACGTATTGGTATTCTAGCTTGTTGCCAAAACACCGATGCCATATTTACAGATAACTTTGCACTCTCTTTGGATGAAAATTTTGCGATTCGCATATTATAAAAGAATACTTGCAAAACTTGACGATTTGAGGGTAATTTAGCTCCCAATATTTGGTGTAATATTCGGCCAATAAGAATAATATTGGAATCCACTGAACTTAGAGTAGTAATTGAAGAAGATTTTGTTGGCAAATCCGCCATTATGAAATTTCCAATTAGTGTCGTGCTAACAAATTATGTATTAATATTTTTTTTATATTTTCACACGAAAAACATGTAAACTAACTTACTTCTTTGAAATTCACACGATACACAAATTTACACAATATTAAATTCTTTTAATTCTTTTACCGTTTCTTTTTTATAATTATTTGCACTTTTTCCTTAAACAATATCTGACACGCATCAAGACTGAATGAAAATAAAGAATAAAAACTCAAAATACATATATTTTGTGTACTGAGCTATTCGCAACGGTACTTTTTTGTTTTGCTTTGCAACAGCAAGAGAAATATTTCAAAACGATATATATAAAATATTCTCTTTTGTGCACTTAATTTGAAGAATATTGGGTAAATATAAATTTTTTCCATATATTTCATGTATTTAAATTTTTGGTTGATGGGCGCGGCCACTAAATATTATCCGATCAGCCCCAAATTTTAAATTTAATGGTTTTAGACCAAAAGGAAACAGAATCTGCCCGGCACTTCAAAATTTATTTTTAACGACCGGTCTAGTGTCCACCCATTTTGAGAATTTTCTCGATTTTTTCGCGTCACATGTTTATATTACTTCGAGGATTCAAAATTAAGCCTTGAAGGGAGGTTCTGGAGTGTGTTTAGAAAATGAATGGAGCCCAAAACCCATCTATATATGTACCTCTTCATATATTTATTCATACGTTTAGACTTTAAAAAAAATAAATTTTAAAAAATAAACTCGATTTTAGGAACTTGCATGCTGAAAAGAACTGATACATGTTGAAAAACTAAATAAGACAGTTGATGTCCATGCGGGGAACATCTCAAGCATAGCAACAACTCTTATTCTTAATTTTTGCGGATTTTGTGGATTTTTACCTTCTAAATCCAAATCTGATAAACTTCAGACCGGTCGCAATTGGTTTATGAGTTATAGGCCTCCAAAACTGGAATAAATGGTTTAAAAATCTTGTTGGTCTTATTTAAAAAAAAAACTATTGGGAAATTTTTGTATTCTTATTTGAAAAGAGGAAAATTTGGGGGCTAAATAGTAATTTATGCAATTTTATTTAAGGATAAAGGAGACCTCATATTATTTAATTTACTCAATAACTAAGAATATTTGTTGAGAAAAAAATTTTTGAAATTACTTGAAAAAAAAATTAAATTTGAGAATGGTTCGGGCACGATACGGAAAAGATTTTTACCCCATCTTTGAAATATATATAATTTTTTATGTGTATAAGCGTGTGTCAACCAGCGTATCCTGATAACAAAATTAGTACTAAAAATCTCAGGAAATATAATTATATAGGTTACATTTCTCTATGTGCATTCTAGCCTTTGCCCTCCCCCCTAGAATAAATCCTGCAGACGCCCTTGCACCAAGACCATATGATTTGATGCCATATTACTTTCTTTGGATTACTTTCTATGAGGATATGTCAAAACACTTGTTTATGTCGACAAACTAGAAACTATTGAAGCTTTGGAAACCAACATAAATCGATGTTCTCGAAAGAATTGTCGAAAATTTAACCCAAAGAATGGTCCATTTAAAAGCTAGTTGTGGGCAACTTTTGAACGAAAGAATTTTTAAACTTTAAAAAGTTTTAGGAAGCGAACTATCATTCCGAATAAAGATTATTATTATTATTATTATTATTATTATTATTATTATTATTATTATTATCATTATTATTATTATTATTATTATTTATTTAGACAAATTGTTGACATTTAAGACTTATATCTTTTACATGCCGCATATAAAAATAGATAACAACTATTTAAATAAATTATAATAAACTATTACTATAATTACTAAAGTAATTATAAAGATATTAATTAAAAAAAAAAATTCAGATTATTTTACTGAGTCATCATATAAAACGGAATACAATTTAATTATTCGAGGATAAAAATACAAAAGAAAAGTGTTTCAAATATATATAAAAATTATTAAGATAATAATGCCAAAAAAATTATATTGAAAGGAAAAAATTTTAAGAAAGTAATTAAAAATTAATTTATGTTTTAGTAAAGGATAACAAGATCAGAAACAGGAGAGATAGAGTTAAGAGAAATAGGTGAAGATTAAATGCTTAAAGTGGTTAGGGTTGGAAATTGTTTTAATGTTTCTTGGAAGTGAATTCCATAGTCTTATGGCACTAACGAAAAACAATCGGCTAGAGTTTAGGTAGTTATGCCTCGGAATAACAAGATTTGTATCAATACATTGATTTTTATGTATTTTATTAAGAAAACAAAGTAGGAAGCTATAACATTCGTTATACAAAGATATATAAGGGTGAAGGATGAACCGTATGTTATGCGCTGAAACACTGACATCTTAAACCGTTTTTAATTTTTGTCATAAACAAATATTTTTCCGACCTGAAATTTCAGTTTTCCTCCAACATACCATAGATCCAAATAAGAACTTTGTTAAAGCTTAGTATGCTGTAGAAACGAAAAGAAATCTTCTGTAAGAAATGCATTGCGTTTTTGACAGCGAAAAGGTAGCGAAATTTTTTTTCGTTGGTTAGTACGCTGTTGAACTGAAAAATTGCTCAATGCAGCCAAGTTCACAACCATGATTGGAGAGTTAAAATGTCAAAATTTCGCTGTCTTTTATATGTCGGTACATTTAATTGGCGTGGAAATTTGACATTCAGCAATAATGTTCAACTAACACATTCAACAAAAAGGTTATAGTAACAGCCCTATTCTGGCAAATTAACAAATTATTAACCAGTATTTTGAATATTTCTATGTGTTTGTTGTTTTCAAAACAAAATTTAAAGCTCAAAAATCAAAATTTGTTAATGAAATTGTCAATAACTAAAAACGCAGTTGACAATTTTTATCGAAATTTTTTATTTCTGAGCTTAAAATTTTGTTTTGAAATCAAAAAATTACAACAAACACATAAAAATATTCAAAATACTGTTTAACAATTTGTTAATTTGCCAGAATAGGGCTGTAAGTATGTGTTAGTGTAGACTCTACACGAAAATTTCGCATGTAGAATTAAATGCCTAAAAATTTTCATTCCTACAGCATACTAAGCTTAAAATGTAAACTTCGTGATGATAAATTTTCAAATCCGATGCTTATTTAGCAAAGACTCAAACCCATATTTCTTATCCGAAAAAAATTAAATTCGTAGGCACTTATTGCAAAGTACCAATTCAACTTTTGGTATGAATTTAAAATCGTACTATTGTAAAGTACGTCCAATTATGTGTTCAATGGCATGCATAAAATTCCAAGATTTTATCATCAGAAGATTAAACTATAAATCAACTGTATATAGAATGAATAACTACTTTTTTGAAAATTTAATTTTTTTTAACTAAAAATGAACTGCAGTTGAATGCTAACCAAAAAATTACTGAATAAATTATATCAAATTAACGTTAATTTTTTAGAGTGCGAGTGAGGGCTTTGAGTGTAATCAAGGGTACATTTTTATTTATATTTATGCTATTTCTATTATTTATATATACCATTTTTTCCAGCCTGCTTATTTAATGCACATTGCCACAAGAGATGATCTAAGTGCAAAAACCGCAGTAATTTACCATAATCTGTGGAAAAACCAAAATAAGCCAAAAAAAAAATCAAAGCAAAAAAATTGATTTTATATAATTTGTTGGTAAAATATATCAATCAAACAGATATCAACAAAAACTACAACAGCTGTTGTAGTATGTATATTATTAAAAACAAGAAAAACAGATTCGTTTCTTCATTCATTCATTTATTTCGTTCGTTTAGTCAATCATTCGTGCAGACCAACAAAATCGCTAAAACAACAACAATTGCAACAAGCAAAGCAATAATAACAACAATGTTGAAATAAATTGTGGCAATAAATCGTTACTGCATACAAATACTTTTTTAAAACACTTGAAAAAAAAGATGTTGGTGGATACAGCAATGTTTTTTTGTGGTTTTTTCGTGTGGCACCTACAAAACGCTATATAAATACGGGAAAATACATGGGCGCACGCACACTTTTAAACACACAGAAACAATTACACACACAGACACACGCACGCTCGAGAATGAATAACCACATAAAATTCAACAACTTTGACAGTTATTACAAATTGAAACTGTAAATTTCAATGTGATGCACACACACGTACACACACGTACACACTCTTAAACTAACACTCACACTCTCTAATGCTGCTACCAACACTCACACTACCACTTATTCACACAAACTACACATGTGTCATCCTTGGAGGTGAGTAGCTTTTCATAAGCTTTGGGTGACAAACTCTTTGCGAATGACTGAGTGAGTGCTTGTGTGTGTGAGTAAATAAGTGTGTAAGTGAATGGGTGTGATTTGTGCGTGCTTATATGTGTTTGTGTGTGTGTGGTTGACTGACATTTTGTCATTGAAGCTAGTTGCATGTTCTAGTTTTCGCTTGAAGGACATTCAAATGTACGTATTGAAATATTTGTTTTTGAAAAGGGGGTGGCGAGAGAGAAGTGAAGGAGGACTAGAAGGGGTTGGAAATTGTAGCAAATTCTTGGAGTTTATCTTCGACGTGCAGCTATAAATAAAGGTCAACTGTGACTGGCTGAAAAAATAATGCATTTAACTATTTTAAAGCCTTCAGTTGTAGTTAACGCTTCATTATATGCTTAGTTTTATTAAGCTAGCTTTGAAACTTGTTTTCGCTGTGTCTTTATATGTATTAACAAATAAAAAATTAACTAAATTTTTCCAATCATTTTTCTAAACTTTCAGCAGCGTCATGCAAAACAGCGAAGCAAAAAGGTACAATTAAGCATTGCCTCTTCTAAGGCAAAGCACAAATTTGGCTTGTATTTAAAATATTTTATGTATACACTGTAGAAAAAAATATAAAAAGCTAGAAATGCTTTTCTGAATATGGTATTTTAATACTTTAGATAGATGCTAAAATGTTTCTTTTTTTACATTAATTTGCCAGCTTATCGCCTTAATGTAAAAGCAGCAAAGCAACTTTGTTTTGCATACCTTGTGGCATGACTTTGCCAGAATCTTATAGTTGTTGTTATCATAAGCCGCTTGAAGAGCAACAAAAATATTTGGCTCAACGCCTGACGCCTCAATTTTTTCCCACTACTATTTTACTTTATTTTGTTATTTTTCTTGTTTGTCATCTTATTTGCATTTTCACCCTAAAATATGCCACACTTTCTGAACAATTTGTCTAATCAGTGCTATTCTTATGCGAAATTTTTTTAATATTTTTTTCTTGTTGCATTTTACAGTACAATTACTTAATGGAGTTTGATTATCTACCCAAATCGGACATTGAAACTGGTGCCTTGCGCACGGAAGCGCAGCTTAAGGAGGCCATCAGGGATTTGCAGGTGGGTACAAGGCTTGAAATGCTTTCTAGCAAATACCTTAAAATATATTTGTTTGGTGTTGTTGGTGTTATTCCTGTTATTACTTTACAGCGTTTTGGCAACATTCCAGTGACTGGCGAAATAGATGATGCCACCCGTAAACTCATCAAGCGACCGCGCTGTGGTGTGGGCGACAGCAACAGGACCACGAATTTTTCACCAGATAATCTGCAGCATGGACATCGTATGAAGCGGTATGTGCTGCAAGGACCTAAATGGGATAAAACGGATCTAACATGGAGGTAAGTGAATGACTGAGAGTCTAACTTAAGAGATAAGAGAAACTGTTTTTAAATATGCCGGAGTGGGAGAGTAGGTTTTAGTATAAACGTTTACGTTCATGCTAGAGAATATGTAAACGAGTACATGAAAGCACAGAATATTTTGTACAAAAAATATTAGAAACTTATTTCTTAGTTAGTTCTTTGCTTAAAATTTTTTGTACAAAAAATATTAGAAAATTATTTCTTAGTACTTTGCTTAAGGTATAGAAAAACAATTAGGAATAAAATACATTTAAGCCCTAAATGTACGCATTGAAGTTTAATAAACTCTTATATAGCACATTTTAAGTATGCTTAAAAGTATGCGACACTATTTGCTCAAAACCGTGGAGCAATTTGCTGATATTTCTGATAAAAGTTTTTAAAATCAACAAAACTATTTAGGGAAAAATTCTACCATGCCAGAAAAAGACAAAAGTAATCATATTTCTAAGTGTTAGTTTTGACGAAAGGAGTTCACTACGTATTCTTTTTTCTACAATATTTATATGCTAAATATTGCATAGATTCAAATTGTTTATTAAATCATCTCAAATGTAGCGCAAAATGTTAATTTTTATAGCAAGTTTTTCTCTATGTTGTTTTTCAAACGTTCCATGGACTCTGTCAACATTTTATGGCAAATTAATTTTCATTGTTTTTAGTTCTTGTGAATGTATACATCCCCAAAAGAACAACAACAAAATTATTAACATTAATATTACTGCTCACTTCATCACTCCATGAAGCCATGAAAATGCAAAATTGCATGCAAGAAATTCATTTATTTATGCTTCTCTATCTGTATGCTTTATTTAAATTGCTATCAAAATGAAAACTTTAAATAAAATCCTTGAAGCAGTTCAAGAAGCAACAACAATTTTACTGCAATGGCAATAAATACACAGAAAACAAATAAAAAAACTCTCAATTTCGACCAGCTTCAACGCCCCCTCTTAGTTTTCGCATTCAATTCGCTTTAAATTAAAGTTTAGTAGCTGCAGCATGTTAAAATGATTGCAACTGCTGCTGCAACTACTATTATTGCTATTGCTATTGCTGTTAATGTTGTTGATAGCATCATCTTAAATAAAGTGCATGCAGCTCTTCAACAATAAGGAAGCGGGTTGCACACAAAAAGTAGCTTATGCAAAATTACATCAATTGCATAATTTAGCATGCAGCAAAGGATGTTCGCAGCTCCATGCCATGGCATTGTTGTCGTAGTTTTTGTGTGCAATAAAAAATTATATGCATTTTCAAGTAATTTTTTTTTGCTTACATTGTCTTGTGAAATTAATTAAATTTTTCATTTTTGATTGCTTTATAATCAGATCGATAAGTATTATTATTAATTTAGTATGATTACTCAATAATAAGATATTAAATTCCAAAAAGATCAAGAATAGTAAACGGCAGAACTTTTTAAATAATGATGACTAAAAAAATTTAAGAAAAAATACAAAATATGTAATGTTAATGTTAATTTGCTAAATAAATCTATGCATCAGAACTTGTAAGTATTGATAGTTTGAAAACAGAAGTAAGTGTTTCTTCTAATAATTTGTACACGGAAAATATTTTTAAAGTTAAATATATGCCAATTTTTTGATAAATATGATATAAAAAATTATTTATATTAGGGCATAACGATAGAAACTGATTCAGTTTGATTAGCGACAAAAACTTGCGAGTGGATGAACAAAATTTTGTATATTCTTTTTTAACCCTTAACGGCCCACCTCAGTACACGCAAAAAATCGATTTTTTGCTATTTTTGCAGCATTTCATCCATTCTTTTGAAGTGACGTCATAATAATGTTTAAAATTATGTAGATAATTTTAATACAAACAGTATAATTTTACTTTCTGAGACATTTGGTTTCTGAGATATATATTTTTATAGAAAAGATCGGAGGTTTATTAAAATTTAAATTTTTTTTACTTTTTGATTTTTAATAGAAAAACTATTCTACATGCGATGTGAAATTATTCTACACCAATTTTCACCAGTGCACTATGCATCTTTAGGTACAAAACACTTAACTCTAAGACTTTCTCTCAACCCATACAGGCCCATATATATATATATATATACCCAACTTTTCGAAAAGTTTTGCAGGTCTTGCTGTATCTGACACTGACCTTTCGGGCTGAAATTAACCAAGTTAAAAACCATATCAATCAAAAAATACCATTTACATGGTCATTTTTATACATATTATTGTACTTGGAATTCAAAGTTTTGTTTGGAAAGCAATATTATTTCTGTCAGCAGCAAACTAGTTTTTGATATGTCTTTAAAAACAATAAACATTTTTTTCAATATCTCAACTGCATCAATTACTAGTAATTTTATAAAACGCTTATTTATAAAATAAACCACATAAACAATCCAAAATCTGGGCGCCAACAACTAAGGTCTTCAGTCTACATTTAATAATTACATTATTTAAAATTCTTCAAAATATTTATGATGGCTTCTATATTTTCTTAAGTATATTTTCTTTGATAGTAGTAAAATTGGATTTGTTCTATATATGCAGAATAATGCAGAATTTATCTGCAAGGTAATACACTAAGGGAAAAAGTTATGTAGACAGTACAGAGACATCTATGTAAAATCTATGTACTTCATCTTGTATGAGAACGCAACGAGAGCTATATGTACTGGGTAAAGTGAGCGTGTACTGGTTTCATAACAATTTGTTCACTTAGTAAAATGAAGTCATGTGTGAGTGTACTCATCACAAATATGCTGTACATAAATTTTTATAATGGGTCAGTAATCTATGTACTATTTACATCGGAACTCTATTCATTACAAATTTCTTATTTTATGTAATGAGTCAATAATCTATATACTATGTACATCGGAGCTGTACTCTTTACATACAAATATTTATTATTTTATGTAATGGGTCAATAATCTATTACAAAAAGTTAGTTAATATTTATGTAATAGGTCCATTATTTATATACTCACTAAATACAGTTATTTAATATTTTATGTAATGGGTCAATAATCTATGTACTACATATATCAGAACTGTACTCATTACATAAAATTATTTACAATAACTTTTTGATGAGTACAGTGTGTATGTACCCACTACGTACATCTATCTATTCATTCACAACAATATGTGATTCATAATTATGTGATGAGTACATAAAATTCTTTATTGACTACATGCAGTACTGTTTAAAAGATTTATGAAGTCATTACATATTTCAACATGTACTTAGTACAAGAAAATCACCAAATTTATGTGTGCAGAAAGTTATGTCATGAGTACATAAATTTATATAGTGACTATAGACATAAATGTAGTGACTATGGACTCACTACATAAATTTCTGTACTCATGACATAAATTTCTGCACACATAAATTTGGTGATTTTCTTGAACTAAGTACATGTTGAAATATATATTGACTACATAAATCTTTTAAACTACATAAATGTTGTGACTATAACCTCACTACATAAATTTATGTACTCATGACATAAATTTCTGCTGTGAGTCTATAGGTTTTTCCTCTGTGTAGAGAGTGTTTCAGCGTTGCATAAAATACACACAAATGGAGATTCATTTTCCATACGTTCTTTATATGTGAAAAGTTTATGTCGCATCCTGAGCTTGGCATATTTTTGAAAGCGTTGTGAAAAATCGACCACAAAAAAACTCCAAAAATTTCTTTATACAAAATTGAATAATTTTTTATATGGAAAAATATCAAAAACAAAATTGGTGATTTTTTATTTTTTTGGGCGATTTTTCATTTCTTGTTTTGGGTAATTTTTAATTTTTTTTGGGCTATTTTTTATTTTACTTTTGGGTAATTTTTAATTTTTTTTTTGGGTAATTTTTCATTTTTATACTTGCTATTTTTTTCTTTATTTATTGATTAATATATTAATTTTTGTTCAAGTGTTTTTGTTAATAATAAAACATGGAACAATGGAGGAACGAAAACTCAAATTTCATATGTATTAAGGCCTTCTAAGTCCAATTCCGGAAAAAATGCCGCTCTTAGCTGGTTTAAAAGTAATTAGGGTCAAAGGTTGCAAAAAATTGCCATTTCAATAATATGAAAACAACCAAATTTTTTATGTGAAATAATTTGTACAAAAAATGTTTACTTAAAACTTAAACTTAATATTTTTAGTTTTCTTTTTGTAATAGAAGACCTTCGGCCGCTGCTTAGGGATTACAACTCACAATAAGTTCTACATTGGTTTCGATTTCTACAGTACTTCTGGATTTTCTATTTAATAGACGGCTTTCGGCCACTGTTTAAGGATTACAGCCCTTATTGAGACCAACACCGGCTTTGCTGTCTACAGTACCTTTGGATATAAATCTCTTTTTAACCCTGGATAACCCATAGTAGTCTTTTCGACTAACACTGCTCTCCTTTTTTTTCGAACTGATGAAATTAGTAGATAATGAAAATATGTAAAAAATACAAATAAAACCAAAGACCAATATTAATGTTTTTTGATTTCTAGTAAAGTTTACATAATTTTTCCATTTTCAATAGCTTTCAATGTATTTTATGTACCAGCAGCTCCTCAAAAACTAGTTTTGGAGCGTTTTTTGTCGAATCGACTAACATTGGTTATAACGTATTAGAAATATGATTGGTTATCCAGGGTTTGAATAAAATGAAATATTTTAAAATAATGTTTCAATGTTTTAGGCATAATTGAAGATGAGCGAAAACTCAAATTTTATTTTTAACCGACTTCAAAAAGGAAGAGGTTCTCAAAATAGAATTATATCCGGAAGTACTTTAGACGCCGAAGCCGGTGTTGGACAACTAAAGGTTGTAATCCCTAAGCAGCGGACAAGGGTCACCTTTTGAAAAGAGAATTATATACGGAAGTATTGTAGACAGCGAAGACGGTGTTGGACTTACAGGGTGTTGTAATCCCTAAGCAGCGGCCGAAGTCCGCCTATTAAAAATATAAAACTTAATACATTTAGTTTAAGTTCTTAGGCTGTGTGTGGATTAATCTAAACGCACCTAAACTAAATTGTGTCGATAAGGCAGTGCTTCTTTAATTTGGGAAATTATTAGTCTTATTAATTTTTGTTCAACTTTTTTTCCCCTTTAAAAAAGTCTTGGGTGAATTTTCATTTTTTTTTGCGACGTTTAATTTTAAATTTTGGCCATTTTTTATTTTACTTTGGGTCATTTTTCATTTGGGCGATTTTTTATTTCTTTCTTTTGGGTGATTTTTCATAACGCTATTTTCGAATATCTGTATCAAAAGTGTGTATTTGTATTTGCATTTCATCAATCAAGTTTAAGTTTCCTTACTAATTACAATTAATATAAATATAAAAATTAATTTAACTAAATTTAAATAAGGTTCGAAGATCATAAGCCAAAACAAACCAGTTTTGAGCATGAAAAAAAGATTTTCAGTATCTTTAGATAGCTTGTTTAATTCAATTATAGTTCGATTAAGAGGAGCATTAATTTCATAAATAGTTCTTATAATTCCAACGCAAAATATATTAAAACCGGAGATTTCTGATAGGAATATTAAAATTAATTGCACCAAGAAGACGTCCACCACAATCCATTGCGCCACTGACTAAATCAAAAGTGAACATTAGAGTTGGTATTGTTCTTCTACTTTCCAATGCTTTTAAATCAATAAGTAAGCACCGAGCATTATATGATGGAAAATATTCATTAAAATATAAAGATCGTAAAGCATTACGATCAAGCGCAAAAAGCGCACTTTTTGTAAGCGTTAAATCGATTAATGTGAACAGTATAGTATGGGCTCCAAATTAATGATGCATTTTTAAGTCTAGATGTAATAAAAGAAGTATAAAGAATTGTATGCATGTAAGGGTCCAAAAAGGCTAAGCTATTTTGGAGAACAAAGGATACTATAGCATAAGCTTTCGAGATTATAAAATCAAAATGGTTACAGAAAGTAAATTTGGTATCGAAAGTATGGAAGTATGGAAGTGTAGTATTTTATTAACTTTTTTCAATACAGATGTGCCGATATAACGTATTTATGATATATTGTGACTCGGAAAACGTTAATTGAAAGCATTTATTGACATTTAGCGAAAGATGATTTTGGCAACAGCACGCATATACGTTAGACAGTCCATACTGTAGATAATTATCGTATAATTCTCAACCAGTTTTCACACTACAGCGTATACAAAGGTGCCGTCAAGCCACATCAATCAGCATTCCTTTTAGGCAAGCTCACAGAGTTTGACTCTGCTCTTGTATGCATAACTCTGGGCTCCAGTTCCGTTTCCACCGGAGACAGCACATGGGGTCACTGTTGGGGGGTGCACGACTTGGAAACAAGTAAGGCTCTGATAGGGTCAGGACCTTTTACTCAGCTACTGTGCGCATGACAGCCTGAACAGAATCAAAAATCGTTGCTGCCGACGATCTTTGTTGTTGGAAAATACATGCAAAATGTAGAAAAAACCGCAGCTCGTTTTCCGCAACGCTAAATCGCAGACTTAGAATCTATTCTATTTCAATCGTCGGTTGCAACGATTTTTGATTCTGTTTAGGCTCTGACTCTGGGTTACTGTTCGGTTTCCACCAGAGACAGCACATGGGATTACTTTTGGAAGGGCTTACCACTTTGGGCTCCAGTTCGGTTTTTACCAGAGTCGGCACATGGGATTACTTTTTGGAGGGTTTATCACTCAAGACTCCAGTTTGGTTTCTACCAGAGTCGGCACATAGGATTACTTTTGGGGATGTACTACTATAGCCTCTAGTTCGGTTTCTACCAGAGTAGGAACATAGGATTGCTTTTAGGGGGTACACCACTCTCAAGAATTTGGGATCCAGTTCGGTTTCCACCAGAAATATATTATTTATTCACTTTTTATTAATGAGCATTCCTTAAAGTGTATGGAACCGATTACTGACACTGATTATTGACACCGATTACCGATACCGATTACCGTTCAGCGATACCGATTATCACCCGCTAAGCCCCGCTCTGCTACCTATTGTATAAACACCATTAGTCTTAGACCGTCAGCAATGGACACTCACTTCGACTCACGCAAAACTAGTTCAAACTGCCGTATGACACAGCGCTTCATTAAGTATTATAGTCTTATATTAAGTAATCAAAGCTATAAATAAAAATCTTGAGAATTGAATTGGAAACTGCTTTGTATTTATTTGCTAAAGGTTAGTGGATCCTTTACTCGATCCTGGGTCGGCTAAGCAACCTCAGTCTACGACAAAAGCACGTCACAGAGTCCTCATAGTAGTTATCAAGAATTTGTTTGGTTTCGGTTATGGGTTTCAAACGCAAAAATAAATGATACATAAAATTCACTTTTTTTCATTTTGGTTAAAATGCACGAAAAAATGAGATCGCAACTGACTGCTTATGAATAGTTTTGACAGGCACGTACACAATTTGTAAAAAAAAACAATTATTATATTTGTTTGGCGAAATGTAGAACTGAGCTTCTTAAATTTTTTTTTAATATTGTGCAAATTCTTGGATCAACACTTTATATATAGCTTTTTATTCTTTTCTAACTTTTTGGTTTCATTTTCATTATTATGATCTTGGTTCAATTAAAGTGCAACCAAGAACGTAAGTATGAAAACAATAAAACACTAAGTCATAACAAAGCTAAAGGACACAGTTATAGAAAACAATTACTGCTTATTTTCCTCCTAAAGGAAATATGAACATTATTGCTACCCTAATTTTTTTTTCCATTTTGCTTCACTGTTCCTGTTTCATTGTTTCACCCCCCAAAAGTATGCAAACAGAAATTAATTTACACGCTCAATTTAATTTTAAACATCAATTCACACCAAATTTTGTATTAATCTCAATGACAACATGATGGAACATAATTTGTGTTGTCGCTATATCGCTGCGAAAACTGCCATTCTTGGGTGTCTTGTCACCCAAAGTAACTCCCTCGCGTAAACTTGTTGCTGGCAGATGCGACCATTTAATGACTTTCCGGGAACTCGGCCGCGTTGGCGTCTTACCCTGTCATAATCACAGTCTAGAGTCGTTACGGGCTGACCATTTGCTGCTATATTTGTACTTTGTATAAATTACAATTTAATGAATTCGCACTCTCAAACAATTGAAATCCTTTGCTTAACTTAACACAAGGATATTTGTACGAAGCGAAGCGTAGCAGACGGCTTGCCTGTACTCCTGCATAAAGTCATTCATTCCACTCGCACTGTTGGTTAGAGTGTAACAAGCTTGTAATTGCATTTGTTGTTGTTGTTGTAATGCGAGTTGTTGTTGTTGTTGCTGTTGTTATTGCTGCTTTACATAATTTATATTTACATTGCAAAGTCAAAGCACGCGCTCAATTAAATTTGTACTCAAAGACAGACGCACACACTCACACTCTGACTAGCACTCACCCTCGCACCAACTTAAACACATTCAACATAAACACGCAGCCGGTGCCAAACACTCCCAAACATACAAATATTATTATAAGTACACATGCATACATGTACATATGCAAGTATATTATGTTTATGAGCAATAAAATTATACTAACTCATTTATTGCTGCAATATGTATGTTCTGAAAAAAGTGCTTCAGAGATATGCATGTGTTGTAGTTGGTTTTGTTGTGTTTACTTTTTTTTACCCTCTGTTTTTCTTACGTACCCACGTTGTTTTCATTGAATTTTCATTTCGTGCGTATTGACTGTGTCAAGGATAACATTTCATATCTACCTGCTGCAGCGTAAGTTGCAATTTAATTGCATACTTGAAGGCCAACACGATACGAAGTTGCAATCAAGCACCACTTTATTTCTTATAAACAAGGCTAATGAATTCAATTAGCTCATGTTTAAGATCTTATACTTTAAAAATGTTCTGTAATTACTTAATAGAAAGTGTAATAAAAAGCACTTTTGTTGAGTGCGAACTTTAAGAGTAAGCACATTAATGCCAAAAAGTATGCAATATTTACGAATTGGGAGAACTTTAATGGCTTCAATTTGTGTCACTAACGAAGCATTAAACGATTGAAGCTTAAAACCAACCACATTATTCTGTATCACGAAGAAGCACACCAACGATTAGAAAGACACGAGAAGCAATACTTTTTTCCATACAAAATTGTATTGCTTCTCGTGTCTTTCTCGTCATTGGTGTGTTTCTTCGTGATAGAGAATAATGCAAATATGCAGATATTGCAGTTTTTGATTTAAAGCAAGCTAGTGAAAGTGAATTGCAGGTGAACAGGCGAATGTTATGGGCAAGTGCAGCCTTCTCTAAGGCAGGGCCCGGGTGCCATCTATATGTCGGGGTTCCCTTTACAAATGGGTGAAAAGCACATATTTTTAAATTTTTTTTTATTAATAATAATAGCTACAAAAAGATTTTTACAACGATAACAATAACTTCAGTATTGATAAATAAAATTTTAAAGTGAAATTATTACAAGCTAATTATTACTATAAAAATAATATATTATTTTAAATGCGCCTTTTTAAGGGCAATCTTATCAATTATTTCTATAAAGTCATAGAATGCAACAAATTATTGTTCAATGCCTAATAACGCAAGTGCATATGAAAATTGTTCAGACACTGTTGAACGCAGATAATTTTTATATAATTTTTAACTTACTAAGAGATCGTTCTGCACCTGCAATTGTTTCAGGAAGTGTGACAAATATTCTAAAAACAGTTAAAATATTAGAGAAAAGTTCATTACATTAATTTTTTTAATATAAAACCCAGTATATTTTCCGGATTTTTCATATATTTTTCACTAGAAATCATTTGTTTTAGTGACAATTTCTTTAAATAATATCTTTGAATATGTATTTATTATACATGTACATATGAATGAGAACCAAATTTTTACATTCTGTCCTCAATTCCTCAGTTTTATCTTTTTTTTATATTAGTAATAATTTTAAAATTCAAACTAATTTTTTGGTACATTTTTAAACCTTTCTCCTATCTGAACAATTACAGTATCGATTAATATATAAAATAAATTTGTTCTTCTATAATTAACTGTTCTTGCATGCTTTTCTGGGAAACTTAGATATTCATATTGCTTACAACTTCCTTTGCTTCATTTAAAAGACGTTAAAATTTCTTGATCTCTGATCTTGCAAATCAATTTTAGTTTTAGATATCAAATCAATTGCTGAGTGGAGTACAATTGATTTATTTTGCAATAGTTGATGTTTTTATGTTTCATTTTCTTAATGTTGGGGAAACATGATGATCGTCATATGAATTATATCATATCTTTCTGTAGCCCGAAGTTTTGGAAAACTTTTTTTTTGAGAAAAACGTACCTTTTTAAATCTTTTTTTTTAGGGGCACATATAATTTAAAGAGTTATAAACACAGACAAATAAAAATGTGTTACTTTTATATTTTTTCTAAGTTTTCAGAGTTTTGGTAAAATGCTTTTTCGTTTTTTTGAATAACATCCTTAACCTGTATGTTAAATGTAAGGAATAGAAATTATTCGGAAGAGAACTTGACCACTTTTAATATGTATCGACTCATATGACTTTGTTGTATCATAATATATAAAAGACAAGCACGCCGCTCCGTGTCCAATATCTCTCAAACTGTTCAGCCTGAAAGTATGCATATCTTAATACATAAAAGGCAGGAATGCTGCTCCGCACACAGTATTTCTCAAATTGTAATTATTTTTGACAGTAAAGCACTTTTACAAGACATACTGTTCTCAAAAATGTTCAGCCTGAAAGTATGCACAAAAAATAATCTTGATACTTATCAGTGACAATATAAGGTTGTTACAATAGTACGTTTTTGATCTAACTACCTTTTCAACACTACTTCAATACGTAAAGTGTTATTTAAAGTGGTACTTTTGTATTTTTCAAAAATCAATTGAATAAAAAATCAAGTTTTTAAAAGAGAAAAAGTGCTTTCGGCAAATGGCTCCAAAAATAAGTGTGCGGAGGACCTGTCATAGGACAGGCTTTTATACTACTAATTTCATAAAATTTTTGGAGTTGGCACAATTTCAGAGTCTCTTCAATTAACTATTTTGTTGAGTACTTATATTAAATTTTTTAACAGGGCATGATTTTGGGGCCCCTTATTGACAATTTTTTACATATTCATGTACAATTTTTGTAGCTGACACAATTTCGGGGCCTCTTTATGGCCGGCGCACAATGGGAAAAACATAGCAAAAACGCTCGCATTGGAGCAAATCATGCCCGAAATTGAGTTATAACTGATTTAAATTGACGCTTTTTATCGGTTAAAACTCTTTTGGATATTTTCTTACCTAAAGTGTATTGGGCTCAAAATGATTCCAATAAAATGGTTGAATATATTTGGGTCAAAGATTGAAATAGCTCTGAGACTACTCTTTTAAAAATTGATACTAGATGGCGCAAAATGTTTCCATGCCTACTTTTACCGCCCTTGTTTATATACAAAATCGTTCGTGTGGCCAACAAATTTTCAATATCTGCTATTAAGGTTAATGTCTCAGTTAATTAAAAAAAGCCACACCCCCTATTATCGCCCACAAATCAATAAAAATTCTATAATTCAGATGGTTTGGGTCATATAAGACTAAAATTTGGTAATTTAGTTCGTATGGTCACTGGCAGAAACTTTACTAAAAGTGGGCGTGGTCAAACTATGTTTCCCCCTCATTTTAAGGGGACACGCGTGGAGATAGGCAAAGTGCGCCAGGTATAATCTTAAGTGAGCTGCAGTTTTGGCAGTCGATTTGTTTGGAATACGAGATGGTTTAGGGAAAAAATTTTTGTCACATCCCCTTTTACCGCCATCAAATTTATAAAATGCTATATTTCGAACGATTTTGGTCGTATTAGGCTTACATTTGGTCACTTATCTCATATTATGTCTTTCGAAAACTATACTAAAAATGGGTGTGGTCGCAATACAATTATGCCAGTTCAGACATAAAAAATTCTGTTGTCCGATTGGCTTGAAAATTCTAATATGGCAGTTTGTAGCCGGACAACAACTGTCCGGGATTACTAGTGATTTTCTAAATTTTTTTCCACATTAACTAACTTTGAACTGCTTTAAAACATTATTAATAGAGATTTTATGCCTGGACTTCTAAAATGCTTAAACACGGGTATTTTTATTTTTGACTATCTTTTTAAATCCAGTTTTTTAATGAATTTTGCTATTTTTCTTTGATTTTACGCAGTGCAGTTTCTGAAAAATTCTGTAAATATTAATACCCAAAATTAAAGTATCTAGCATTAATATTATAGAAGTTAGTGTAAAAAACAGGCAATACGACGGTTTTTGCTATGTTTTTCCCATTGTGCGGCGCCCGGGTTGCTTGCGACCTCCCCAAAAGGCCGCCCCTGGTTGTAGGACTGCACTAGTATTCTGGTGCTATCAGACGCTAAGTAAGTTTTCGAAATGAGCAAAACTCTTTATATAACTTGCTCTATTTCAGTAAGAGTAGCACACGGAAATAGGATACCACCTGTTGTTTGCATGCATTCTTAGCATATTTTTTTTTGTTCTGCTCTTGTTATCAGCCCAAATCTAAAACGAAAAAAAAAAATTGTTTAAACATTCATAGTTTTCTGAAGTTATGTCTTAACTTCTATTATTCCATCGCACTTCTTTGCAGTGAACCATAGAGGTTAATCTTTGCAGCAATTTTCTTCAACTGTTCATTGTAGGTTACTCTATCGGCTTCGAACAGCAAATGACTCCAGAAAATATTTTACCAGGAATTTTTACGATTTAATAAATGGTGTTATTAATTTTTTCGGGTGAATTTAAGAATTAATGATTAATAATATCTTAGTTAGTTTATGTATAAAATATTGTTCTGGTTCAAGCACAGAGTTTTAAAAATTTTCACAAATGCACTTCATTGCAAAACTTCTTGTTAAAACACACGACATAGCTACACGAATAAAGTCATACTATTAATACTGAAAATAAACTATCGATTTCAACAGAAACAAGATTTTGTCATATTCCACTTACAGTTCTTTATTACAATATCATCACTGACAAATTACAAATTAACAATAGAAGGAAGTCAAATGGACTTCCAACTGAAATGACTTCTCTAAACAAGTCTCCTTGTGACAAACTAACCAGTGCATTACTTTGAATCTCAAATTTCAGGTTATTCACTTCCTAGTCCACTTTTGGATTTAAATTCTATTGTCCTCGATGAATCCGACGTACTTAGTACACTAGCTAGCCTTAAAACCAACATGAGTGAGGGCCCTAATGGCTTATCATCGATTTTATTAAAAAATTTTACACACTCTATTGCTTACCCATTATTATTAATTTTCAATAAGTCATTAGCATCCGGAATATTTTTAGGCACTTGGAAAATCTAACATATCGTGCAAATTCATAAATCAGGACCTTAACATGAGATCCATAACTAAAGACCGATTTGCAAACTCGCCGCTATAACTAAATTGTTTGGAAAAAATCATAAACGAAAAAATTATTTTTTTTTCCCAAAAACATTATATCTCCGTAAATCTACAGTCACCAACCTTTTTCTTTTCTCAAACTTTAAAACTCAAACTGAAAAACCATTTGCAGGCAAACGTAATTTTCACCGACTTTGCGAAAGCCTTTGACAAGATCAAGCATAATAGTCTGGCATCAAAACTCTCCTCAATTGGTTTCCATTCCAAATTACTCAGTGGGATCAGATCTTACTTAGAAAATCGACTACAACTTGTCAGAGTCAACGATACAACATTCAGCCCGATTAAGGGAAGGTTCTCCTGGATTTTTTTGAAAAAATCCATTTTTTTTTACATAAAATGAAAGTTACATATATGTAGAATGTTTGTGCCAAGGGATATTTCAATACGAAGCGTATTTCTCGAGCTAGAGCGTGTCAAACGTACCCATGTCACGCGCGCGTACCAACTTTCTAAAAACTTTAAACGCGTTTTTCTCGGAACCATGTTTTCTAATCTAACGGATAGCACAGGGCTTGTTCTATTGATCCGATTTCCTTCATTCAAAGAATGTTTGAAAGTATATACTTTTTTGTACGCCTGGAACCTAACATTGGCATAAAAAATTGTTTATTTATAATTTTTAAACGAGATCTAAGTAAAAAAAAAGCAAAAAATTTCAATTTTTTTTTAAAAGTCCATAAAATTGGTTTTTTTTACCAAACTTAATTGAAATTAGGTTCCAGGCATATGAAAAGTTATCAATTTTAATAAATTTTATACATTTCTCATTTCAGTTCACTACCTGAGGCCCCACACTGTCCGCGGGAGGTCGATGTTTTGCGCGCAGAGGTCGACGAGATCCGCCATTTTCAAGCCGCCATTTTGAATTTTTCAAATATCTTTTTTTTTTACTCGTCAATAAGCCACGAATCAAAGTTCAAAAGCATAAGTTCGTATGTCTTTTCATTTTCCCACAAACCATTCTCAAATTTTGCTTGTTTTTCGGCCAAATCCAAAAAAATCCAGGAGAACCCTCCCTTAAAGTCACTTCGGGCGTCCCGCAGGGCAGTCACCTTGGACCATTATTGTTTTTACTATTTATAAATGACCTCCTTCTTGTAGTGAGACATTCTAAATGCCTTCTTTTCGCAGACGATCTTAAACTGTTTCGTCCAATTAGATTGCAAATTGAATGCCAACTTCTTCAAGACGATTTAATACCACTAAACATATCTAAATCTCAATGTCTCACTTTCAATAGATTGGAACTTTCAAAAGTTGGAAACTACAAAATCGACTCCAGAGCCCTTGATAGATTTTTTTCAAAAAAAGATTTAGGAATCTTTTTATATCCCCAGCTCAATTTTAGAGACCATATCGATTTTAATGCCAACAAGGCTAATTCGATGCTTGGGTTTTTTATAAGAAACAGCAAGGAATTTAATGATCCTTACACACTAAAATCGCTCTGTACTTCGCTCTAGAATACTTGGTTTTTCAAAAAGTTGTTTTCAGAAATTTCAAAACCTCTGAACTTGAATCTCAAATAAATGCCATGGATGTTTTTTTAATAGTGTATGACCCTTTTGATTCACGAGCACTCTCCGGCTGTCAGCTTTTGTACTACATTAAGACAATAATAATAACTACAACAAAATAGCACTTTGTCACATAATGTTCCACTTCCTCTCCCACCATCTCCCTCTCACGATTTACTATGCGAAGCAAAAATTGCATTATCACGGCGTCTTATAGGCGGTCATGGCGACGCCACCTAGTGTCTTAGCACACAGTACGCTCAACTCTATCAAATTAGTAGCAGAAAAAGTAGCTTAGCAGTAAAGTAGCATGGGAGCGTAGCACAGAAAAGTTTGCTGTCCCGATCTGCCCCAAACTGCTCTGAAGCAACAGCAAGCGACCGGAAATGGTATTTCATTGTTTTTTCTTATTATGCGTAGCTAATGCGAGTGTGTTTTATTTAACAAAGTCGTAGTAGTTGCCGCCATTTTTATTGCTTTTTACTTGACTCTCTCTCTCTGCTAGGATTTTTCTTGCACTTTTTCTTTCAAGCGCCGCTGTTTTTTTCTCCTTTGCTTGTGCCGCCAATATGACTTGTGGCTCTGCGACACGGCACCTGCTAACACCAATACATACATGCACAAACACAAATATTTACCACGCACATTTACCATCCGGGAACTAACATACCGCAACCAGCGGCTGTGGGTTAAGTGAAAATATTCATTAAGCCAATGTAAAGATGTTAAATTAAAAGAGAATGAGTAACAAAAGAAAAAAAAAAGAAACGCTAAAAGAAGCTGTGTGGAAAGAAACCAATTCACCGCATGGTGCGAGTAGAGCAAAAATGTATGGCGCTTCCTTCGCACTGACTAAAGGACGTAAATTACTTTGGTCCTGTAAATGTTGCAAAGAAACAAAGAAATCTATAGGCACAACCGTAAAACATGTTGTTGGTTTGTATGTGTGTTGGCGTGTGCGTGTGAAACAAGGTCACAATGTAGTCAATTTTATGCGTGCCCTCCCGTTATACTAGAAGGTGGACCAGACCAGAGACCAGAGCAACCAAGCTGCTGCTGCCATCAACTTTCTTCACGATATCTCAGAATTTTGTTTTTCGCTTTTTTTTTACTTTTTGCTCTCAGTCACTCAATTTAAACCTCCTCACTGTGGTTTGGCTTAAATAATTGTGGGTTGAGTTGTTGCTTTTTTTTTTTGTTCTTGCTGCTGTTATTTGGCTTACCGCTGTGCCACGCTGTTGTTGTTGCTTAATAGGCAATTAAGTGTACATGATACAAAATAATTAAATTGGGGACATTCTCTGTGGTTTCGCACTGGGGCCAGAACGGTTTGGGTATTTCATAGTCAATGCTGTTGTTGTTTTTGTTGTTGTTTTTTCCCCACAGGGGTTACTTCATTTAATAGTGGTGGGTGCCAAAGACATCAAGCGCAAAGTTATAAAAGCTTTTAGTTTATGACGTCTTAAAAAAAAGTTATAAAAATTGTGATGGTGATTAAATTTGAAGACCAATCAATCGACTGGGATTAAAGCCAACTTGCACTGAGTTTATCTGCACCAAGTCGCTTTAAGGTCAACGATGGCATAGCTTAGATTTTAATACTGCAAAGATTAAAAGACAACCTGCCCCTATTTAAAGAGTCATTACAAAGGCAGAAACCTATTAAATTTAATGGCTTACAAAATTATCCATCAAATGGACTCTAAAATTTGAAATAAATTTGTGATTTATTTAATCCAAATCATTTATTCACAAAACTTTTTGGCAGGCCAGCATTGATTTTTTTTTTGTTTTTAATAATTTGTTTTAACTTGGGGGAAAAAAAGAAAACATTTTCAAATGACAGTGATTAGTTGTGAAACCGCTGAAAGTCGAAAATTTTTAATAAATACGAAATGCAACATTTTTAATTTAAATCTGAAGTCAGTCGAGGTAACAAACTTAACAAATTCGATATTTTACGTAAGGCGCATTCTACGCATAGCGGATCACAAAAAATGATGGGTGACGGATTTTAAAAAAATGATTTTTGTGTGTTAAAAAAATTCAAAAAAATGTTTGTTTATGGATGTTTATAGCAAATTGATTGTATTTTTTAATTTCGGGATGAAATTTAAAATTAAAAAATTTTTCCAATTCAAAACCGAAAATTCCAATTTGTAATCAAAATTCAAAGAATATTACCATTTTTTGGATTTTTTTTAACCTTTTCAAATTAAAGCCCACAATTTATAGATAATACTCAAGAAATTTTTTAGTGTGATTCGCAATGGTTGAGAAGTTACATGCATCTCGAGCATTTCGTAATCAGTGGCATAGATAGGGGGATGGTTTGCGGGTCTGAACCCTTCCCAGAGCCATGGAAACATTACCAAATATCTCATGTTATTGTGAATTGATTCTAATATTAAGTTAAGCACAAATCAATATATATATGTACTGCAAAAAATTCTTCTTTTTCTCAAGAAAGTCATCGAAATTTTATTTAGTTCACTGTTTAGTTTAAATCGGTCAACAGTTACTAGAGATATAGTGACATGTGTAGTTTCCAGAAATTCGGTGTTTTTTAGATTCAATTTAACAATGTCATAATTTTTTTACCTACCTATCGTTTTTCAACGTTTCAACAAAGTAAGACTGTGAAACATAACATTCGTCTTCGGTCATTATATTTTAATGAAACCCCGCCACAACCTAGGGGTTCGCATCATGTGTTGGCTAGTGCGAAGTACTACGACATGGTCTTGCTTTGTGTCTTCCAGAAATAATTTTCCTAATTAAACTCCTGTTTTGTAGCAAAGTTTTCACAGATCCTTGCCACTGAGTTCGCTTAACATAAACCTTGTTAAAATTATTGAGTTCTGCCACTTATTGGTCAATACCCAAAAAAATAGTTTTAAGTTTTTGTTCTGATTTTTTATTCTACATACAATCTCAAAAAACTAAAATATTAAAGAAAAAAACATTCGCATGACTTTCTGAAATGACATTGCCTTCTTGACCCGGCACTTTTACATTTAACTGGACAAAATGTCGGTTCAAACGGTTCGAAATCGTATTGAAAAATCATAATAATAACTGATTTGTATACTGATTTATGTACTGCTAGATTTTTATTATTCTCACTTGGTTTATAAACACAAAACATTAAATCACTTCATATTAGAATTTAATGCACAAAATAGATTGTAAGCATGGTCTTCAGCACAACGATTGGTTGAAAGCATCCGTCCTTTCAATTTTTTTATTGACAATATAAGCGCCATTAGTTTCACATAGCTATTTCTGCTTCAAGTGACAAATTTTTCTTTTGAGTGTACTTTTAAATATGTTTCCCAAATACACAACAAAAGCTGGGAACTATTAATTTCGAAAACTTTCCAGATTTACTGCTAGCCGGCAGGTTCATTAATCATTTCCTGCACATTTAAAGTTTCACACAAATGTGACAAAAGATAATGTCCAGCAGATTCACACACATACACACACACGTGTTCATATGCTTTGGCACGCTAAAGGACAATCAGTATCCCGTTTATGTTTAGAGTAGAAAACATAAAAATGGAACAAAGTGAACTGGACCAAAGTGAGCACAAAAGAAGGCTAGAAAAATTAATCCGTTAAAGTTTCTAAGCTGCAGATAGATGGATAGATTTGTTTATAACTTTGTAAGTGTAGCTGTGTTTGTGTAAGTGAAAACGAGCTGAAATTGTGAGGAAATGTGTCTACGAGTGTTAGAATATGTGGGTGCAAATATGCGTGTGAGACAAGGAACACACACACACACACTCGCCCACACAAACGAAGGAATTCATGAGTGAAGATTATCCACAATAAAAAGAATCAAACCGAGAAGAGCAGAAAACCGAAGGCATTAAAATAAAAGCTAAACAATAGGCAGTCTATAAAAACTCAACAAATAAAAGCAAAAACAAAAACGAGCACACATCGCAAGGAAGTCATTTGGAAAGAATAACTGCTAACGTGTATAAAATATACGCTATCTCTTAATATGTGTGCGTGCGTGCGTAAATGGAACAACATAAAGATGGCTGGTTTTTTTGAAGGAGGGAAAGCGACTCGAACGTCATAGCTTTATTAAACCTCTAAAAAACACTCATGTTTGTTTAGATGTATGCTCTTTTGGCACCAGAAACCTCATTAACAGTTAATTTGGCCAAAACATTTCGATTGACAGACCATTCAAGTGGAAAGACGAACATGCATGTAAGCAATGAGTGTGGCAAAAGTGCAAAAATATTAACGATAATAAAAACAAAAAAAAAATTGTTTCTGTTTACTTAAGTTTAAGCGCCATTAGCTTCATTTTGGTGACGATGGAATTGGTTTGCTTCTAATGACCATAAAGTCTGTCCACGGAAGACTACAAAAGATTACTTAAATCGATTTGTTATATTATTAGGTTTTTTAACAACCTGAACTGTTAACGAGAGCTCATAACTAAGGTTTTCAATTAAATTAAATTATAATTATACGCTGGAACTACCCGGGAAATTATAAAATTTAAAATATTCAGGCTTAACTCTTTAAAACTGAGATAAGAAATGTGATGTTATAGATTTTTGAAAAAATTAGAAAATTTCCCTTTCAGGGAAATTATTTGGGAAATTTTGAAAATACATGATAAATAACATCAACAGCAAAAATGTCATTATTTTACAGATTTAAAAATAAATTCTAATATTTCCCTTAAGCGAGTGACTCGGAAGATAACAAAACGGATCAGTTAAGTTTTTTTTTTTAAATAAGAGAATTATTTAAAAGTTTGGGTTTGCTTGGGTTTAAAATTTTCACTTCGCACTTAAAGCTGTTAAATTGAGGCAACTAATTTAACTGTACGGATTTTTGAAAAAAAAAACAAAATTTCCCTGATGTGAAATTATATGTGGAATTTTCAAAATGCATAATACATTACACCAAAATTAAGATTCTCTTGATTTTAGAAATTTTTAAAAAATAATATACAATTATTTCTCTTAAGCGAATTTCTCATAAGATAACAAATGGATCAGTTAATTAATTTTTTTTTTTAAAGAAGAAAATTGTTTTAAAGTTCAATTTTGCTATTTTTGAATAGTTTTCACATTATTTTCCATATAAGAATTTTTGTACTTTTATACAAACAAAAACTGTTAAATTTTTGGAACAAGTTTTAATGACCAACGAAAGCGCTTTTGGGAAAATTTTTTTCAGGTAACAGTCGATGGGAATCGATATCGGTGAATGTTGGCTCATTATGCTTACCCAGAAATGTGTGAAAAAGATCTGGATGCTGGTTTCTGGTTTCAACAACACGATGCACTATGTCACATTGCAAATCAAACAATGCAGTTTCTGCAACGAAAATTCCCAGACAGTGTGATATAAAAAAAAAATGACACTGACTGGTCACCCAGATCTTCAGATTTGACCCCTCTAGACTCAGACCAGTGACGAGTTTAAGGCAAACATTCGAGCCGAAATAATTGCTAAACCGCTTGAAATGCTGAAAAAAGTGATTGAAAATGCAGCAAGAAGGCTCTGGTCAATAGAGGCTGCTTGATTAATGTTGTATTAAAAAACCAGTTCAAATAAATTTTAATGAACCAAATTAAAAAAATACCTCATATATGCAAATTGGTCGTTATTTTTTTTATAAGTTTTTTAATATTCACATGCAGAGATAAGATATGGCGAACCCTGCACATCCCACATTTTAGTGGGCACAAATTTTTCAAATTTTATGAATTTCGTTGGTACCTTCAATTTAAAAAGACTATAATGGATCACTTCTTTTTAAATGTGTTAAAAACCTAAAAAATAAAAGTTGTACTTTTCGTTTGCATGGATGTTAAAAATTTCCCAAATAATTTCCCAAAAGGGAAATTTTTTATTTTTTTAAAAAAACGCATAATGAAATTGTGCAGATCAATAGCAAATTTTTTGAACATAAATTTCAGTTATTTTTTAATATGTATCAATAATAAGCAATAAAACACTTTTTGTTTTAAAATAATCAGGATAGTGTCATCACTTCAGATTTTCAGAAGTTCTGTTTTAATTTATTAAAATGATTATAATGATAATAATGAATTAATTCTTTTAAAATGTGTTGAAAACCTAAAAAAAGTTGTACTTTTGGTTTGAATGGATTTGAAAAATTTCCCAAATAATTTCCCAAAAAGGAAATTTTTATTTTGTTAGCAAAACGTATAATGAAATTTTGTAGATCAATAGCAAATTTTTTTGAAGATTAATTTCACTTATTTTTTTAATATTTATCAAAAACAAGCAATAAAAAACTTACTATTTTAAAATAATCAGAATATTGTCATCACTTCAGATTTTCAGAAGTTCTGTTTTAATTTATTAAAATGATTATAATGATAACAATTGACTAATTCTTTTAAAATGTGTTGAAAACCTAAAAAAAGTTGTACTTTTGGTTTGAATGGATTTGAAGAATTTACCAAATAATTTCCCAAAAAGGAAATTTTTATTTTGTTAGCAAAACGCATAATGAAATTTTGTAGATCAATAGCAAATTTTTTTTAAAATAAATTTCACTTTTTTTTAATATTTATCAGAAACAAGCAATAAAAAACTTACTATTTTAAAATAATCAGAATATTGTCATCACTTCAGATTTTCAGAAGTTCTGTTTTAATTTATTAAAATTATAATAATGATAATAATTGATCAATTCTTTTAAAATGTGTTAAAAAACTCTAAACTAAAAGTTGTACTTTTGGTTTGCATGGATTTAAAAAATTTCCCAAATAATTTCCCAAAAGGGAAAGATTTTATTTTTTTAACAAAACGCATAATGAAATTTTGCAGATCAATAGCGAATTTTTTTAAACAAAAATTTGACATATTTTCTTTAATGTGTATCTAAAAATAATCAGAATATTGTCATCACTTCAGATTTTCAGTTCCGTTTTAATTTATTTTTCAATTCATTTAACTTATTTTGCTTCTGTTACAACAGATGATTTTTCCGACTTGAGATTTGTTTAAAATCGCAATCAGTTGGAACAAAATCTTAATAATCTCTAGATAATAAAGTTAAGCCCTTACGTCCCACAATCATACACTCGCTGCACATTCTCATAATCAAACTGCTTTTGACCACATGGCTAGAGATCATGGGGATTTCCAAAGCTTAAACGTTAAACTAGAGCTTAAATTATTTGACTGCTGCCAAAAAAAAAAAAAAACAATACCAACATCAACAAAAATCTCCAAAAACCAACGGGGTAAAAAAGAGTAATGAAATAATCCCAACCAACTGCAACTCAGAGAAGTCACCGCAAGAATGTGGCAAACGTCATACTGTCAACCCATGCCACATCCACAATGCATGAAGTGGTTAACAGAGTAAAATAGTAGGATAGAGTCATAAGAGAAGATGAAAAAAAGGATCAAAAAGTTTAAAGCAGTGGCTTTAAAGTAAAAAGTGTTGACGAAAAAAAAACAACTCACTTTTCATAAACCCGAAAAAGTGCCGAATAAGTGGAAATAAAAAATGGCGCGAACTGAAATACTGCCAAAAATTTTGCTAGCCTTTTAGTGCATTTTGCTGCCTCCCAAGATTCAAAACAATTGCGAAAAAAATGTTTGAAAATGGCTTTTGCTTGAGTGTTTTAATTTTTTCTTATCTGCTCTCGTGAAAATTTAAGAGTTGCTATTTTGTGGGAAAGGAATAACAGCAACATTTTTAAATGCGCAGCTGTCCTCAAGCGTGTTCTTGCTGCTTCAACTTATCTGGTGCGCCACGCAACGGGAGCTCAGTTGAAGCCGACTCGCGCTCTCCGAACTTAATTTAATGGATAAAAATTTTCAACTTGTATTAAAAGTTTTAATTAACACCAACAGTGGCAGCAGCGGTAGCAACAGAGACCGGTATTAAAGAATAATAGTGGTGGAGGTGGGAGTTTCAACGAGGCTAAAGACACAAAAAATATGGCACTCAAGAAACATCACAATTTTTAATGCAAAATCTTAAAAAAGTCTTAAGTTAAGTAAAAAAGTTGTAGCTCAACGTGTTGAGAGATACATGACAACTTTTGGCTTTATTTTTTTTTTATTTAATCAGCTTGTTCAAAAAGTATAAAACAAACGTTAAGTGATATTATATATAAGTACTAATAAGTTCTTAGAGACATTGTAATTCTGGCTATTTTTTCGTTTATTTATAAATTTTTTGCTGCTTATCCTCAAAAAGTTGGCTTAAACAATTTCAGCTATCTTAAAGACAAATGCAGTTTTCGTTCAACAGGGCAGCCCTATGTCAAGCACTTACTCCCAAAAGTCATTGACAGTGTGAAATGCATGCCAAGCACTGACTCATTCATTTAGCAGCAGCAGCGATACCAAGAGCAAGAATACAACTTGCAAATCGCATTCAGTCATTGCAATGTTTTTGTTGTTGTCGCATTTATTATTAAGTTTCTTTTCTTGTTACTTCTGTTGTTTCAACACTGTTGTTCTTGCAAAACTTTAAGCTCATGAATATCCATCCCTCCGGAAGTTCATTCAACATAATGACATCCTGTGTTTTATTTCAATTTCTTCAAAATTTCTTTCACAACCAACATCACCAACTACCACCAACTACCACCAACTGCCACCAACTTTGCTGCACTTCCGGTTAAGTGTCATTCGCCATTTTGTTGATGTTGGTCCAACCAAAACCAACACCTCCAACCCAAATGTATTCGGCAGTAGCGGTACGACTAAAAGGAAACGGAAATAGTTTTGTTGTCTGCCAGAGTTGTCGCGATATCCGTTGACACTTTGGCGTTGAAAAAAAAAACAGCGAACGGCGCCATTTTTAAATTAACTCTGAAAACATTAAATGAAGAAAATTGCCATTCAAAGTCAACAAAAATAACTCAAATGCTCACAGCCAATGAAGCATGCAAACTGACTGCTAATCAGTGTCCAAGCCAGACGCCATCATTTGACCTTTTTAGTTTAGTGTTACTTTTTAAGTTCATCTTTAAAAAAAATCCACTTCACCAAAAAGTCAACAAAAGAAGTTGCCGCTATTCGAAAAGTAAAGCAAAAAAAAAAAAAAAATCGAAAAAAAGGCTAAAGTGAAAACGCGGAATAATAAGCAGGTTATCAGACGCTTGATTGAGAATTAATGAAGAATGTGCAAAGATGAAATCAAGTGATTGAACGAGTGATTCTTCTCATTATTTGAGCCAAGCAGAAGTAGTTGTCGTTGTTGTTGTTGTTGTCTGGAAGGGGGTCATTTTCTCATTGCTTACCGAGTTAATTTCACTAAAATCATTTTTAACTAAAAAATAACAAGAGATAAAATGGCATAATGCGAAAACTTTAGCGCTTTACTGTCTGTCTATCACAGCTTAAAAGAGAGAACTGTGTGTATGTGTGTGTGCGCGCTACGGAAAGTGTTGCCAGCCGCTTGCTACTGCCCTTCGGGCCCTTGCAAAAAGGTGTGCGCAAAGTTTTTCAATGAAAATTAAGAAAAAGAAAACTTTAAATGAATTTAATGGATTTGAAAACGTTTTAAGGGAATATTCTTTCTTGTATTTTTCATTTTAATTTTATTTCCTTTCTTTTGCCATCCCTCCGCAGCAGCGCGAATAAAAAGTAAAGTGTCAAAAGTATTTGAACCCGTAGGCGTAGAGTATAAATTGCATGCATTAAATTTATTGCTGACAGCAACCAGTGTTGCTAAGTCAGTGCTTTTAGCATTATAGCTGTGCTTTTCGATATTGCAACACACTGTTTATACATATATTTTTTTAAAAAGGCACTAGCTAAAAATTTAAAAATGATTTGATACATTTTCACTTAAATTTTCGTGCTTGAAGTTTGAGAGTTAATTCAAAAACATGTATTTTTGTTTTTTTGATTTTAAGAAACTAAAAAACCTCGAAATATTTTATCAAGATGTCATCATTTTTTCACATTATTAAAAAATTTTTTTCAAACCACTCTGAAAGTTGAATTTTTCTACTGCTTCTTTCCACTGATATACCGAATGAAACAAAATAAATATCTTATGTCAGGAAATAGATATCGATATCTGCATTTTGTTATTTTATATCTACAACTTTTACATGAACTCCAATTATATTCGATTTTGATATTATTCGCTAGAGCACACATTTTTTCACTCAGTTTTAAGTTAACCAATTCATTAATGGAAAGAATGTTTCAGAACCTTCCAACAAGATAAAAATTATTAAAATTTTAAGAAATGTACCTTTTTAAGCGGTCTGAACAAATAACTTTTAAAAAAGGATTTGAATAATTTTTTAATATGTTATAAAATTTTTTGCTTACCACAATGTTTGCATCTATTTGCATGTTTGAATTTTGGTACGCATTCTGTGAAAAAAGTTATTAGCTAAAATTATGATGTTTTCACTAAAAAATACCTTCACGAGAGTCACAAACGGTTAGTGTAGTTTCCTCCGATTTGAAAAAAAAAATCTATATTTTTTTAATATTAGTACTAAGTTAGGTAAGGTAAGGCTAAGTTGGCGGCTGGTCAAAGATATAGTACAGATATTTGGTCCGTTGTGATACCACAAGTTTCACAACCTGTGGTGAAACCACTCCGAAATAATAATAAAAATCAGTAGATGCTTAACGTCTACCTCCTCAAGATCTCCGAGATCATCAAAAAAGAGGCTACCTAGATGCTTCTGTCTTCTGCGGGCTAAAGTGGGGCATGAACAGAGCAGATGCGATACCGACTGCTCCTCTTCCTCATCCCTGCAACTCCTACAGAAGTCATTCGCATGAACCTCCTTTCTAAGGGCATGCCTACCTATAAGACAGTGTCCTGTTACAACGCCTATCAGAATGGAGAGATCTTTTCTCGCCATTTGAGTGAGCTTCATCGTTAGTTTTTCAGTATAACTAGGCCACATCTATCTAGCTGTGTTAGAGGTGGTGCTATGCCTCCACCTGAAGTCAGCCAATTATGTGGCATGCTTCCTTAGAGCTAGCTTGCAAGTAGCAAGTGGCATGCCTAATGTTTCCATATCCGGCAGCAGCTTTGCCGCTAAACCTTCCCTAGCGAGCTCATCTACTCTACGATTTCCAGGAATGCCCCTATGCCTTGGTACCCAGACCAGATGGATGTCGAACTTATCGGCCAGCTCATTAAGTGCGAGAGACATTTAAGAGATGTTGGTGATGTTAGAAACACACCTGCAAGGGATTTAATCGCGGCTTGGCTGTCCGTAAAAATGTAGATATCTATAGTGGATATTTTACTATATCTCAGCCATTCCACAGCTCTATTAATAGCCATTATTTCAGCCTGGAAGACGCTGCAATGATCTGGCAGTCTAAATGAGGTTCTGATGTCCAGATCCGTTGAAAAGACGCCTTCCCCAACTTTGTTGTAAAGTTTTGAGTTGTCAGTAAAAGTATGCGCGCCAACCTGGTTAAGCGGCAGTAACCCGTCCCATTCTACTCTGGTTGGGATAACTGTGTGAAAGCCGTTCTCAAATGAAGGAGTGGCAATAGTGTAATCGATGTTGCTTGGAACTGCTCCTGCAAGATCGATAATGGAGGACTGACCTGTATGAGTGTAAGTCAACTGCGAGGTTGCTTTTAGGCGGATGGCGTCACTTAGGAGTCACCTAGAGATGCACTGACGACTCTGCTGGTCAGCAAGTTTTTTATGAGTACACAGAATGACTCATCCACCCGAAGCTTCATGAGCACGCCAATAATTTCCCCCGAAAGAACATTGTTAAAGGCACCTTCGTTACCCAGAGAAGCTACTATTGTGTACTCCTTATGAAAAAAGGCATTTTCTATAATGCCTACCAGGGAGTGCAGGACCGTTTCTACAAACCTACCTTTCCTGTCAGCGTTCTGTGAAGCTGAAAACAAATTTGTGTCTATGCTACAACGAATATGAGCGTCAATCAGTCTTTCTAGAGCTTTCAGCAAGGAATATGAAAGACTCATGTATCTAAGGTCCTTTGGACTCGATTGCGATATGCTCCCCGCCTTAGATATAAATACTCCCTCCATTTTAATGATATATATGTCATGTCAAGACAACCTTTAAAAACGGCAATGAGCCATGGAAGGATTATAGACGCTGTCTGCTGTAGAGTTGCTGGAATAATACCATTAGGCCCAGCAGACTTGTAGAGCTTGAAACTAAACAGTGCCCATTTGATCTTGTTCTCTGATATGATAAAAGTAGGATCACTCAACGTCAAAGCCCTCTCACACCTAGTGTCAGTGGGGTTCACAGAGCAATCCGGGAAGTGTGTACTCAGAAGAAGATCAAGGGTTTCCTCGCTAGAAGATGTCCAGGTATCGTCTGATTTCTTTAAATAGCTTGGATAGCTAGAATTAGAAGCGAGTATCTTACGGAGTCTTGATGCTTAGGAAAATTCCTCTATATTACCGCAGAAAAGCCTCCAGGAATTGCGCTGAGCCTTTCGAAGTGCTTTCTTAAAAATTTTTAAACTGGATTTATACTCATTCCAGCATTGAGTTCTACCCGATTTCTTAGCTTTATTAAAAATCTTCCTTCGCTGATACCATAGATTACTAATTTCCCTTGACCACCAAGATGGTTTTGATTTGCCTCTTGGGGCGCCCTAATGCTAAGTTAAGACGTCTATTTTATAATTTTACAAAGTTCCTCTTTACTTCTAGGTGAGGTTCATTCGCAAAACTATCATGTTTGCTTATGCAATATTCCGGTTAATTTTAAAGAGCAACAACTTCAATATTTTCATGATTGTTGTAATTCGCCAACACTTTGTGTTTTCGTTGAAGCACTTTTGATAGCAACATAGTTATTATGTATATTATATCAACAAAATCACAACAGTGCTAAGGGCTCAGTTGGTTGGGGTTTAGTTTTTATTCATGGTTTTTGGAATCTTGAGTAGTGAGTTCAAATCCCATCAGAGACATAATTTTTATTATGTCTTTTAGTTTTGTTTTGGTTTTGTTTAGTTTGTTCTGCTTTTTTAGTGATTTTGTTCTATTTTTATGCATTATTTCGTACGTTTATTCTTAATGAAGCAAATTAAGCGATGATTAGTTAACAGCTGCGATGGTCGAATGAATACGCAGAAGCACTTGCACACATGCGGCCGTGGTTCAAGTCTCCGGATAATAGTAATTTTTCAATTGCCAGCAACATGGGTTGGAAATTCAGCAGACTTGCTCGCCTCACTACACGATTATATCTTTTTCTATAGGCATGTCTTAGGACAGCATGTCTGTCAAATGAACTGGCGTATCAGCAATGCAGCATCCATCTTATGGTATGAATGCAGAATTAATAGCGTGAGATGCATGCAGCATTGCTGCTACAGCAGTGTTCATTTGGCAGACATGCTGTCCTAGGACATGCCTTTAGAAAAAATATATAAGCTGGTATGGAGGCGAGCATGTCTCCTGACCTTCCGAAGCATGTTGCCGGCAGACATACAGCAGGGCTCATTTTCCAACTGGGCTATTAGCAACACTGATAGTAATCGTTAGATATGTGTTAGTAGTGTTTTATCAGTAATGCAGCTCTGTAAAAATTGGTAAAAATGTAGTGCATACTTTTATGGTAGTTGTTCTATAAAGTTTAAGTTTTTTCGAGATTTTAAAGCGAACTTTTTGGGTGCTGTAAACACAAAGCGGAGATGCAGCGTTTTATTTTTTATAGATTTTATATAAATTTTTGTTCACGGCAGCTTTATGTGTATTTAGCAATGATGGCCAAACGCACACAGTTTGCAGGTATGTGTAACGTTTAAAGCTATTAACTAAAAGAAGTCAAACGTTAAAGCATTTTGAAAGCTTTATGTATAAAAAGTTACCGAGCACAGCATGCAATCACTTTGCGGGTTGAGTTTATTTTTCTAATAAATTCTTTTAATTCCAATTTTCCAAAATATTTATCCAGTTTATTGTATAATATTGAAACATACGCATTGGAGGTCATTGTTTTTCTTTAAGTTTTGCAAAAACGTGAGATTTGATAAAATGCCCAAATAATTCAAAATTTTGAGTGCTTCTAAAATTCGAAGAGACCGATGTTTTAATCCTTTCAATCTAAAAAATATTGTGAGAAATTTGAAAAAACAAAATAAAAGTAAAGAAGTTATTTGAATTTTGAAAGTTTTTGTATGAAAATAAAATAAAAAAAAAATATCAAAAATAGCATGAAAAACAGCGTTACTTTTAATCTGATTGCCAGCATTTACAATTTTTTGATGCAGATTGGAAGAACGTTTTCCGGCTCATAGTTTCTAAAAGTTATTTTTTTAACAATTGTTACACCAGCCAATATTTTTATTAAAAACTCGATTTTTAGTGGTTATTTCAAACCATTCCAGCGCACGGATGGCTATCGCTAGAATCAAAATATTTCGGGAATCATCATAACATAAACCAAGGATTATTTTGAGCATTCGTACCAAACAACTTTTTTTTTTTGTCTATGTAGCGTGAGGCGCCTCAATGCTTATATTGTACTAGGGCTTTCAATCACGAAGGGTTTTTTCAAATCCCGGGATTTCGATATTTGCAATTCATGATAATGATCTCCCGGGATTTTTTGGGATCCCGAAATGCCAAAATTTTAAAATAATAGCACTAAGCTGTATTAAAAGCAGAGACCATTAATAACTCTTTCTTTTAATTTCTGCGTTTTGCCAAAAATAAATGCCTAATTTTTTTATCTTTTTATTTTTCAAATAGAAATTCAAGCGTAAGCGTTATTCATAGTTAAAATATTAAAAAACACTCAAAAGTTTATAAGACAGCACCAAGACAAATTCATTATTACTAACTAATGCAGACAAGGTTTGCGAGACTGTGAAGAAGAATATAAGAAAAAAAAATCAACAATAATTGGAATATAAAATCGGATTCTGAAATCCCATTATGTATTTAAGGGGAAAAACTTGTTAATGTTATAAAAAAAAATAAACATCTCTTGATTAAAACAGATCTAAAAAAATTAAATTAGAAAATAACGCTTATGGTATGATGATTTTTTTAATAAAAATCATTATCTTTACGGTCCTTAATTAAAGATGTTTGTTAAATTTTTAAATATTTAAATAATTTAATAAGCTAATAAACTTTACGGTTTAATATTTTTTCAGAATGAAAACGAAAATATTTAAAAATATCTTATATATCACTTTATTATAAACACAAAATAATAAATGTAAATAAGTTAAACAAAAAAGCAACATAAATTTTTTTTTTAAAAGAAAACCAAAATTCTTATTCAAATAAATTAGTTAGCGGGTATGATGTGAATAAAATATTATTTTTATAGTAAAAAAACGAGAGTATAGTAATAAAACTGTTGCTACTTTTAAAATTCCATGAAAGTAAAATGGCCTTGTAAAGAGTCTTTTAAGAGACAAAACCAAAACAAACTAAAAAATAGTCCTTCAAAGTGCATAGAGAGAGAGATAAAAAAGAACAGAATTATTTCCATAAAAAAATTACCATCGTTTACATTATAGTTGCATTTATAGCTTCCCAAAATTTTTATATTTTCTTGTAAATAAAATCCCGGGATTTAGGATTTGGAATCCCAGGGTTCTAGGCAATAAAATGGTTCGGAGTCCCGGGATTTCGGTATTCGGTATCCCGGGATTGAAAGCCCTAGTACCTATATAGTGAAGTTATAGTGAATGCATGAATGCAGCGCTAGCTCGCACATAAAGCGAGCGTTGACCAAAAATTTACATACAATTGGGTGTCCTAAAAAAAAATCATGTTTGATGTCCGTGGCTTTTCCACTTCCATTTGATCTAAGAAACACCCTCTGTGAAGCGCATCTCAATTGGCAAAGCCTTAGAGATCGTGAATTCATTTTCCAATTTTCCCATACGATTTGTATGGTAAAAAATCAATTTTGCTGGTAAATTGAATTTAGAGCCATTATCCAAAATGGTTAAAAAAACAACGTGTTTCCTCAAATGTTGTCTGTTATGACATATCCAAATTTCACTTTCATGTGATTAGTATTTGGTGGTCTGTGGCTCACTTCTTAAAGTTACCTATATAAATGAATTCTTTTACCTAGAATTATTTTATTAAAAACCAATACCCTATAAAGTACTCCATTTTCATTACTGTTATTGGTCTTAAATTTTAGAAAATTCTAGTTGAAATGCACAAGGAAGAAAAAATTCATAGGGTTGTTATAGGTTTTCGATTAAAAGTTACAACAAGTGGTTTTTTTTATTTACATTTTTATTTTTAAATCGTTTTGGGCAACCACCAAATAATAATCCGATGAAAATGAAATTTGGATATGTTATAACAGACAAAATTTCAGGGAACACGTGTTTTTTTAACCGTTTTGCTTAAAAGATAGTTGGTCTAAATTCAATTTACCAGCAAAACTGATTTTTCTCCATACAAATCGTATAGGAAAATTAGAAAGTTAATTCGCGACCTCAAAACCTTTACCAATTGAGATGCGCTTTACAGAGGGGGTTTCGAAGGTCAAATGAAAGTATTAAAGCCGCGGACATCTGTCAAAATAAAAAAAAAATATATTTTTGGGACACCCTAATATACAGTCTATAAAAAATTGCTCCATTTTTTTGACAATTTTGTATTTTGTAAAAATGTAGTGCGCATTTATTGGTGATGTCAAAATTATCATAAATTTAAATGTAGAATTGAAAAACAACAAATTATCTATCTAAAAAGTTCAAAATGAACTAAATAACCAAAACCTGAAAAATTGCGATTTAATTAACACAAACATTTACAAAATTTTTAATTTTTCACAACTTTGACCTAACGGTATTCCGGTAAATTTTCTGAGAGAATTTTTGATACACTTGTAAGCTTATTTGACGTAAAGAAAATTTTAACAAAATGTCAGCTGAATCTGAGACATCAAGTCCTGGAAGGTGTGCAATTTGGAAAAGAATGACCCCAATGCACTTGACGTTTTGGCAAAACAGCTGTGAAATTGTTTGACCAAGTGCGGTTAATTTATTGAAATAAAATTGTTTTATTACAATAAACCTCCTTTTTGTGTTTTATTTTAAGCTATGTGACTATGTTTTGCATAATCACCCTTTCTTTTGCTGTGTGCTAGACGCTTATCTGCGTTGCTTACGCAGCTGTGCCATGCAAGGCTAGTTGAACGATAAGAGTAATAATGAATTTAAGACTAAAACACATTTTTTAAACGCTAAAAGTATTTGTTTAAGGACATATATATATATATTTGGTTCTTGTCTATGAAGATAATGTGAGAAGTTTTTTCTATTTGTAATTTGTCTTCTTTTATGCAGTTTATCCAAACATGAATTAAAAATAAAAACTTATTAATTTTAACCGAAGCAAAAACAAGGATTGTAATCGCCATAAAAAGATTATCTTTTCTTACTTTTTATTTGCTTGCCAGAGTGAAATTTATTTTAAACACAATTATTTTACCAAAAATAAATTGTTATTTACCAAGTGCAATAAAGAAAAAATACTTCTAGCACTTGGTAGTCCTTACTGCCACAGCAAACAGAAACTTACTCCTGTCATCAATATAAAGTATTGTATTTCCAAGAACGCTACTTTCTATGATCAAAGCAGTACTTTATTTCCAACTAATTTAACCAAATTATTGTCAACGCCTCAACATCAGCAAAAAGAACATAAGCCCTGCTGCCATGAGTCCTGCTGTTGAGTATAAATATACTGAATCCTTTTTGTGCGCTTGTTACTTCATAGACGCTCATTATTTGCTGCCATTCATTCGTTTATTCATTCACCCAGTCATTCAGTCAGCCTGTCAGTCAGAGAGTCATTTCATCATTTCATATTTTGTCCTTTATTTTCTAGCACCAGCAGCTCGTTCGTCTACTGCAGATGTTATTGCTGCTGCTGCTTTTGTGGGTGTTCTTAAGACTCCCACTTGATGACATCAGTTCAATCACTTTTCATACAAACAAGCGCAAGTTTACACATTTACATACACACAGACACATAAGCATACAAGCACATACCGACAGCGACATTTTGACATGTGACACTCCATTAGCAAAAATACTTGGGTCCAAAATTTTACATATTTTCATTTCATTTGCATGGCGCACAGAACTCAGAGCATTGGAACAACAGGACAACGACGACATTTACGAATGCGCTCGTTGACAAATGCCGATTCATCTTAGTTCTTGTACGGTTGACCTTTCTACCGACAACCATCACAAAGCCATGCCACTTATGTTGCATTGTTTTTACCCATGCTCCATGGCGTACCAGCCCGCAGTCGTAACAGCTTATATTTAAGTTGGACTTCATGTGAAGTTGGTCGACACCTTTTAAAACGTTTTAAATGTACTTTTATGTTGCATAAAACACTTTACAGCGACTGAAAAGCTCAAAAGGTTTGTTAGCTAATCTTATATAAATCTAGGATGCTTGAAAATATGGTCTCCTTAGTTTTTTTTTAAATTACGTCCTAATTTACAGTAAATGCTGTTTGAATATTTTTAAAACCACATTCTACTGTATTCAAATGTAATCGGATTTGATCTTTTTTTAATTGATGGCACTGTTTTAGGTATCTTTGTCTAATTTCATGCCATTATGTTCATTGGCTTACCATTCAGCGCTAGTTAAAATAAAAAGAAGTTTTTCTATGTTTGCAGTGTGTGGTTAAGTTGGTTTAAGAACATATCATATTTGACACAGACGTTAATAACATTCCTACCGACCTAAAAAAAAAAAAATATTTAACCGTATTTTTCAGATGACCGATGACAGTAAAATACTTAGGTGTGAAAAATCGTTGTACTCTAGAAATAAAAATTTGTAGGAGATCTTATATACTTAAATGAAATTAAATCAAATGGTGTTCAAGGTTTTTTGTTCTTGTATAAAGTGTTTTTACTATTAAAAAAAGAATTTATGTCCTTGAGGTGAAAAAATTTTAAAAAATGTTCTTGCTGATATGAATCGTTATGGCTTATTAATATGGCGTACTCTATTTTTCTTATATAATATCTAACTTGTTTTTTGTGACAGTTACAATACTCTTATTGTGAGCATATTTCTTTAAGACCTTAAAAATGATTTAATTTATGCCTTTATTAGATAATGAAAAAATTAAGTAAGATAGTGTTCCCTGTACTATTTTGAATTTTGAAGCTGTTTTTTAACATTGTCTTATGTTCGAAAAACATGAATTTTTAAACTCATATATCAAATATTAAGAATTTGATGAGAAAAACTGAATACGCCATTTTGTTTTTTTTTATTTTATTGTATTAATGGTTTTTACTTTTTAAACTTTGAGGTATTTACTTTTTATACTAAATCGCATGTACTTTCTTATGTTTAAAATTGGTTGATGCATGAAATTAAGACATAATAGAAAGATATCGATTACCATGTCATTTATTTATACACGATAAATTATTGCAACTCTGAATCTTTAATTTTAAAAGCCGATTTCGTTATTCTGTGCAATCGTATATTGTCTCCTCTTTCTTACCAATATGTAATTCGGATTTTCTTTTCTTTTTTTCGATATTTTTCTGCGCCAGTCTGGCGGCAGGCATACTTGTTACGCATTACAGTTAGACACTTAGCGTGGAGTAGTGAAGACAGATTACTGTCTGCCAGTAGGCAACGAAATCCGTGCACGATCCCAGAGAGGGAAATATGAAATTCTAATTTTCCCTTATGCGTGAAAAAATGCAATCCTTGGTTTTTTTCTATGCAAATTTTGCTTAAATCGTTTCCCTTCTCGTCTTTTGTTCAGATATTTTTTTAAATCCTGTACGAGTTAAATTTAACATTGCCCCAAAAATCCTATTGCTTTCTATATCTCATTTCATTGCAGCCCTGTTTTTAATCTACAGCCTAAGTGTATGCTAAGCTTTTTAGGGCCTTTCTTTGCAATATTTAATTACTTTGTTCCTTTTAATTTACCAACAAGCAGCTGCTTGTTGAGTTGGTTTTATCCTTTTTTTTTTGTTTTTTTTTTTGTCAAGGCTTTTATTTCCTTTTTGAATTCATTTGTTTGCCATTCGCTCATCGATAACAGGCTGTTGGACAGCTTAAGGAAACCAACACTCTGCTTGCCTGTGTCTGTGTCGGGTTGAGTGCTGCTGCTGATTCCCTTGTGTGAGTTGACAAGAAATTCAATACGTAGATAGTCGTCCAGCCTGTCCCAACTGAGCACTAAATTTGTTCATTCTGTCTTTCAACTGACGCCTGCCCACCCAGCTGCCCAACAACAGCAACGCGCCATAATCATTGCTTGCGGCCTGGGAATCGCTCGTTAGTTGGGTTGGTTATATGGCTCTTTGGTGTCCGGGAATTGTTGTGGTGGTGGTACTTGAGTCAGCCCAGCCGAGTAGAGGTATGCGGCATAACGTGCGTTTTGCAGTTAATTTGCATATGTTGAGCCATCAGTGGTTGGACTTTTTGGTGAGGTACTTTTGGTGAGTTATTGTTGTTGTTGGCTTGGTCTGCAGATTTGACAATAAAAGTATTTAAGATTTTCAGCTTGAAGTTGTCAATCCAATGTGGTGCAATAAACTATCATGACAGACATTTTGTGGAGGTGGGAAAAGGAATATGACTCCTTTTGACCGGAAGTGCAAATTAAATTCTTTAATGCCCAATAGCTAATGCTGTTAGGTTATGGATTTAATGTGAAGTTACAAATTATAATGTTTCTATGGTGGTTATTTTAAGGCAACAAATTCTATTGCTATTTTTTTGGGCTTATAAAATATAAAAAATATTAAGACGAAAATTTAAGGGCCGTTTTATTCACTTTTTTAACTTGAGAAGTTGGAATAACTTTCAGATTTATTCGATTTCAAAAGTCATTCCATTTTATTCACTTGAATTTCTCAGAAATATTGTGACATTGAAGATTTGATATAACTTTCGTTTGATAACTTTTCTCAACTTGTGATTTATCTAACTTCCAAATAAAGGACCAGTTGTAAATTCTAACTTGGGATATTTGGTGTAACATGTGATTTTCGCTTCATTCACAAGTTTTCACACGTTTGTTACTATAAAAACATTTGAAGCACATATTATTTTATATGACTAGAACCAATACAGGTTACTACAACTTTTTTATGAACAATGTTAAAGATTTAGGTTCCGCTAACCGTTAAAAATGCGATATGCTAAGAACCGTGGTTTCAGGGGTTTAATTTACTTCTAAGATAGATTGTTTATTCTATTCAATTAATATTTATTATTAAATAAACCTTAAGAGTAATAACTGCCAAGTAAAGCTTCTTAAGAACGCGAGCCGTTCGGAGTCGTCATTACTTTTAGATCTAGATCTTGATCACTTGTTTTCAAAAATTTAATAACACGCACAAAACAATCAAAATAGGATCCATCTAAGTCCTTACAAAGGCTTGAATTGCACTTTATATCCGTAATGACCTGGTTTAATTTCCGCTGATCGATGTCAGCTCCAAAGATTACAATCATTAGTTGGTCAAAAGAAACTTCGATGCGTAGTAATATGAAAGTGCTGTTATTATGTGTACAATTATGAGTACATTTTTGCATTAGTTCACAATGTGAAATTTCAACATGCAGCTGGAGCCATTTGTTAAAGATAATATGAAGCTTACCAATTTCAGTTTGGTGGTCACCCGATTTTCAAAAAGTTGTAGTGCATAGAGAGTAAATTAAGGTATCCCAAAATAAGGCACCATTTCCGATGAATCTTTTCAATATCAGTTACTAAATTTTTGTATATGCCTTTTTATGTTGAACAGCTCTAGTGACTAAATTTGCGTCATTGAAAGGATTTCAACAGACCTGGTGAAAATACTATAGCTCTATTTACTCGGTATGTTAGAAGTTGACACCAAAAAATAATGTCATACAGCCTGCAAATCACAAATCTCTACTTAAGTCAAAAATTGAACTTTTTTTGTTCGATTTAGTAAATATTAGTTTGACGAAGATAAACATAAAGTAAAATAATACATTTCACTTTTAAAAAAAAATCAACTTATTCTTCTATAAATAAAAAATAATTTAATAATTTAATAATTTAATAATTTAATAATTTAATAATTTAATAATTTAATAATTTAATAATTTAATAATTTAATAATTTAATAATTTAATAATTTAATAATTTAATAATTTAATAATTTAATAATTTAATAATTTAATAATTTAATAATTAATAATTTAATAATTTAATATTTAATAATTTAATAATTTAATAATTTAATAATTAATAATTTAATAATTAATAATTTAATAATTTAATAATTTAATAATTTAATAATTTAATAATTTAATAATTTAATAAATTTAATAATTTAATAATTAATAATTTAATAATTTAATAATTTAATAATTTAATAATTTAATAATTTAATAATTTAATAATTTAATAATTTTAATAATTTAATAATTTAATAATTTAATAATTTAATAATTAATAATTTAATAATTTAATAATTAATAATTTAATAATTAATAATTTAATAATTAATAATTTAATAATTTAATAATTTAATAATTTAATAATTTAATAATTTAATAATTTAATAATTTAATAATTTAATAATTTAATAATTTAATAATTTAATAATTAATAATTTAATAATTTAATAATTTAATAATTTAATAATTTAATAATTTAATAATTAATAATTTAAATAATTTAATAATTTAATAATTTAATAATTTAATAATTTAATAATTTAATAATTTAATAATTTAATAATTAATAATTTAATAATTTAATAATTTAATAATTTAATAATTTAATAATTTAATAATTTAATAATTAATAATTTAATAATTTAATATTTAATAATTTAATAATTTAATAATTTAATAATTTAATAATTTAATAATTTAATAATTTAATAATTTAATAATTTAATAATTTAATAATTTAATAATTTAATAATTTAATAATTTAATAATTTAATAATTTAATAATTTAATAATTTAATAATTTAATAATTTAATAATTTAATAATTTAATAATTTAATAATTTAATAATTTAATAATTTATAATTTAATAATTTAATAATTTAATAATTTAATAATTTAATAATTTAATAATTTAATAATTTAATAATTTAATAATTTAAATTAATTTAATAAATTAATAATTTAATAATTTAATAATTTAATAATTTAATAATTTAATAATTTAATAATTTAATAATTTAATAATTTAATAATTTAATAATTTAATAATTTAATAATTTAATAATTTAATAATTTAATAATTTAATAATTTAATAATTTAATAATTTAATAATTTAATAATTAATAATTAATATTTAATAATTTAATAATTTAATAATTTAATAATTTAATAATTTAATAATAATTTAATAATTTAATAATTTAATAATTTAATAATTTAATAATTTAATAATTTAATAATTTAATAATTTAATAATTTAATAATTAATAATTTAATAATTTAATAATTTAATAATTTAATAATTAATAATTAATAATTTAATAATTTAATAATTTAATAATTTAATAATTTAATAATTTAATAATTTAATAATTTAATAATTTAATAATTTAATAATTTAATAATTTAATAATTAATAATTTAATAATTTAATAATTTAATAATTTAATAATTTAATAATTTAATAATTTAATAATTTAATATAATAATTAATAATTTAATAATTTAATAATTTAATAATTTAATAATTTAATAATTTAATAATTTAATAATTTAATAATTTAATAATTTAATAATTTAATAATTAATAATTTAATAATTTAATAATTTAATAATTTAATAATTTAATAATTTAATAATTTAATAATTTAATAATTTAATAATTTAATAATTTAATAATTTAATAATTAATAATTTAATAATTTAATAATTTAATAATTTAATAATTTAATAATTTAATAATTTAATAATTTAATAATTTAATAATTTAATAATTTAATAATTTAATATTAATAATTTAATAATTTAATAATTTAATAATTTAATAATTTAATAATTTAATAATTTAATAATTAATAATTTAATAATTTAATAATTTAATAATTTAATAATTTAATAATTTAATAATTTAATAATTTAATAATTTAATAATTTAATAATTTAATAATTTAAAATTTATAATTTAATAATTTAATAATTTAATAATTTAATAATTAATAATTTAATAATTTAATAATTTAATAATTTAATAATTTAATAATTTAATATTTAATAATTTAATAATTTAATAATTAATAATTTAATAATTTAATAATTTAATAATTTAATAATTTTAATATTTAATAATTATTAATAATTTAATAATTTATTAATTTATAATAATTTAATAATTTAATAATTTAATAATTTAATAATTTAATAATTTAATAATTTAATAATTTAATAATTTAATAATTTAATAATTTAATAATTTAATAATTTAATAATTTAATAATTTAATAATTTAATAATTTAATAATTTAATAATTTAATAATTTAATAATTTAATAATTTAATAATTTAATAATTTAATAATTTAATAATTTAATAATTTAATAATTTAATAATTTAATAATTTAATAATTTAATAATTTAATAATTTAATAATTTAATAATTTAATAATTTAATAATTTAATAATTTAATAATTTAATAATTTAATAATTTAATAATTTAATAATTTAATAATTTAATAATTTAATAATTTAATAATTTAATAATTTAATAATTTAATAATTTAATAATTTAATAATTTAATAATTTAATAATTTAATAATTTAATAATTTAATAATTTAATAATTTAATAATTTAATAATTTAATAATTTAATAATTTAATAATTTAATAATTTAATAATTTAATAATTTAATAATTTAATAATTTTATAATTCAGTTATTTGACAATAACTTTATTTATATATTATCATTAAAATCATTGCTTGGTTTATATTTTGTTAAATTTATAACTATTTTAAGAAGTATTCGAATCGATTGACTATAAAATTAGTAAAAAATTGCATTTAAATGCGATAGCTTAAGAATAGGGTATCAAGTGGAAAACTGAAGATGCTAGTGCTACTCTAATTCCGTAAAAACTTTCTTTTATGCTTATTTTTCTTACAATTAAGAAATGGATCAAATACGAATAGGCTATATTTCTGTTTAACAAAATATAGCAACTTATGTTCTAAGTTGATATCAAAACAACAAACTGTAAGTTCATTTAAATACCTTATCAGCTTATTTATTAAATAAATGCCTTGATTGTATTCTCCCTGATAAAAAATTTACTTTTAAACGTTTTGAAAATTATTCTAGGAAAGATAAAAATCGACAGTTTGATATGCACTTTTTCCTTTTTTATCATAATTTCAGATGTAAAACTTATTCAATTCCTCTTTTGAATTCTGTTAAGATTGACTCAAATAGGAGAAGAACGAAGAAGACAATTGATTCAAAATTTTATATTAACATATAAAATCAATTTCTAAAGTCATATAATTGGTTTAGGAGAGTCAAAGAAAATTTATTTTCGTCTTTCTTTCGTAGGAAAGGCCAGACGAATAAAATGACTTAAGACAACATTTTTGGAACAATTCGCATTTTTTTGAAAATAAATTTCTGCAGTCTGCTTTTAAATATTTGGCAAGAATTCAATGACTTTTAGCAGCCTATTCCAGCTTTATTATGATTTAGAATTAAGCAGGTAGAAGAACAACAATATTTCTTTTAAGGAAATTTTGACTTTTTAATTGATATTTTTTTCGTTAATACCTCTTCTCAGTAGGCAAAACAAAACAGCTTTCACATATTTCTCAATTGAAAACAAGTACTTTGTACACAGAATAACTTTGTTATGTCAATGACCAGCAAGCTTCTTTAAATTTATAGAATTTGAATTCAAATTAATGGCCATAAAAGACAACAAAATAGTTTATTCCTTCTAATTTGTGCAATGTGGGTGGGTGCTCCCGTTACTTAAAAAACATTTCTTATTGAAAATTTATGATATAATATTTCACACATCACATTTTATATTTCAAATTTTACATCTCATATATCAATTTTCATGTTCATATTTTTACTCTAACTTTTACTCGATTTGTGGACAAAGATGGCTCTTCTTTGAAATAGTTTCCATTACTTACTTCCGTTAATTAATAACTTATTCATTAATTTATATTTTCTCACGCTTACTCATACTTATTGCATGCAAAATATTTCTCATTATTACATATTTATCAAACCAGTTCCCTTTTTAAATCAAAGATTCTGCTCATTCCATTCAGCCTTTCGTTTCTCCACTTAACCATGCTTTGCTGCACCACGTAAGCGTATCGTGACCCGAATGAATTTTTCTTCGCTCGTTACAAAGATGGAAAAAAAAATAAGAATTAAAAAACTTTAAAAGGAGGATGCGTGCATCCTGTTTGTGTACCATGTCAATCTCAATCTTAAAAGGATTTTTACTGCCGACGCCTTTTAATAAAAACTTGTCCATAAAACGAAGTGACTCTGCCATCACAATGACGGTCATATCAACCAACAAACACACACACACCCACACTCACACACATGCACTCTCTCCCTGCAGCTGCTTCCTGTCGTCTGTACTGTATGCTGGCCCATCCTTAGCTGAAAATACAAAACTTCGTGCACGTCATAAAATTACTTTTTTGGTTTTCCAAAAAATTAAGAATAAAAACTGAACAGCGAACCACACCCCCTTTTTATTATATTGTAGTTGCTGCACTCGATGCAAGCGTGTGAACACTCACGCGTGCAATTTTCAGAAAAATTTCATGCTTCCTTTTCGATTGCAACAAAAAGAAAAAACCCACTGAAACTTGCATTGACAACAATATCCTCGTACATTGATCCTTGCTGGTTGTGAAAGTGGAAAAGGGCTTTGTTGAGTACTATCATGTAACATAACTACTTGAAGCTATTAACAATAATGTCTCAAGTACAAAAGAATTTCTGGTGCTTTTGTAACTGTTTTTATGCTGTTGTTGTTGTTAATATCGTCAAAATTGTCGCATAAGCAAAAGTGTCACATTCTTGAAAAAAAAAATCATCCACTCTAGCTGCTCTGATGGCAAATTGGTGCCGAACACGCTTCCATGGAACGCTGCATAGATTACTGCAAGTGATGTGCGTCCGCAGAGTTTCGCTCAAGCCAAAGCATTTTTTGTTTTTAAATCAAATTTAAAATATTTAAAAATTAAGATCCAAAATATCCATTTGTTTTGGAAAACAGGGAAATACAGTTGAAGAAAAATTATGTTTTAATAGATTAAAAATAGCTATTCAAGAATGTAATGCAAGCGATATTATTTTTGATTCTAAGAAGAAATCCCTTTCACGAAAATATGTGCTTTAAATATGATACATATAATTAAGTATGCTTTCAACAACAATGTGTGAAAAATTAAATTCGCTTTATAGCGACAAAAAAATAGACAAATGTTAACGTTTACATGCACTAATTCAAGTCATAATCATAGATATTTAACACAAAAAGCCACTGTAACAATACAATAAAAAAGTACATTATCCTGCATCCTCTCTACACTTCTATGGTGTGTGTGTGTGTAACTATTTTATGCTTTCCTATTTGGGAAAAAAAATCTTTTAAGCTCTAAGGTGTACAAATTTTTCACTAGTTGTCAGCACTTTTAATTGTAATGCTATTGTTGTTTTAAGTACTATTGTTGTATCTGTTGCTGTTGTTACAATTGTTATAGTCGACAATGTAAGCTGCATGAGAAGCGTAAATGTAACTCATTTAATAAAACGAAAAAAAGGAATTTTTCGGGAAACTCCGGAATTTAAGATAATTTTTAAATTCTTTGCAGCACGACGAGCAGCTGCGATGGCTTTGGTTAATTCAGTTTTTATAACTCCGAAGCAAACCCGGGATAACGGGACTTGGATTTTTAATCCTAATGATACCGAGACAGTGTTAACTCTTCGGGATTGGATACGCTCATTTGTACCAAGTGTTGAAAAGTCTTCAGGTTTTTTCAAGTGAATTACAAAATGCTGTCAGTGGATGCAAAAGTTTTCTTACAATTCACTATGAATACTTGTTTGTGTTCTCAAAGTTAAAGAACTACAAAATTTAGCACATCACATATCATTTTCAAGATATTTAACAAACTTATCCATAGCTAGATTTTGACTTTTGTTTCGCTGAGCACCACCCAGCAAAAAAAAGTGCTTCCAAAAGAAGCTAAAGTGGAAGGGAAAGTCTTGAATTCCATCCCTTCCACTTTCATACCCAGAAGGTATTCTTTTAACATATGCATGTCATTGGGAGGAATGCTTTCCTTAGTCTTCTGTAGAAGTGCTTCCAGAACTTTTTCAATGGAAGATTTCTTTGAACCCATCAATGTAAGGATTCTTGTAGGTGTTTTCCAGAAGAACTTTAAAATGGCATTCCACGGAATGGAATAGTTTTTGTGGTTTGGGGGTTAAAAAAATCACTGGGAAAATATCCCTTTTCCCGACATTCTCGCATTTTTGGTGTTGGAAATGAGAAGTGTTCGGGTATTGATGGGGGTTTAAAAAATTCCACGTAAAATATCCTTTTCCCCGACTTTTAAAGCATTTTGGTATTGAAAGTAGTAAGTGGTTGGGTTTAATTGGGGGTTTAAAAAATCACACGGAAATTATGTAAAACATATATTATAATTATATATACTTTTTTTATTTTAATTGAATTTGAATGCCATTTAAATGTCTTCGAGAAGTTGGTTATAAGAATGCCTCTTGAAAGAACTTCTTTATAAGGCTAAGAAGAAGCACAGTTTGATCTATAGAATGTTTTCTGGAAGCAGTGTCCCTAAGAATGCATGTCACATTTGCATCAAAAATTTTGCTGGGCAGGGACAAGAAAGCGAAGTACCGGTTAAAAACCACTGCTTGATTAGATACTCCTTTTATTAAATTTGAAAAACACACATATATTAAATTAAATAAAAAGTTTTTTTTTAATTAAATGTTTTTTAAGGCGACTTAAATTTTACGGGTTACACGGTTAAAAATCTTGGAATAAAATGGAAACTTCTCTGTACTTTAAATATGACCACATCAGCTTTGGTTTCAAATCTAGTATTTGCCAAATACTAAAAAATCGTTTTAGTACAGCTTTGGCTTAAAATTTAGTACAAGCTTGGATTGAAATATAAAAAAAAAAATAACAAATACAGTACGCCGAATCGGTCTCCATATAAAAAAGGGTTTGATGAACTAGGTCTAAAATATTTTTTGTCTTATTGTTGCACACTCCACGGAAGGATACCATAATGTGTTGACCCGTAAGTTTCCTGGAATTTTTTAAAAAGTTTCTTTTTTGGGCAAAAACCCACTTTTTGTATGGGAAATTTTTTTGTTCCTAATATTATTCAAAAACAAAACAAGTAAAACTAAAGCTTCAAAAATGGTAAATATCAGCATAAAAAGTTTTGAGAAATATGCGCGTTTTGAATTTTTCTTTTTTGTGACTTTTTTGGGATGCGTTTTTTAGTGATTTAGACCTCAATCGGCATAATTACACCATTTCTTGTCAGATTATCTGCGATAAGCAACCGTTGGAAAGGTAATAAAACTCTCTACACATGCTAGGAAGGTTATAATTTAAGTTTATCAAAATAAAAAAATTAACAACAAAAACACGGTACCAATTGAACCCCCTGAAGACGTGGACCTTTTATCCGTCCTCAAAGGGTTAACTTTGTTAAAAAACGAACAAGTAAGATATGTGTAGAGAATTTGATTACCTTTCCAATGGTGGTTTATCGAAAAAAATCGGACAAGAAGTGAAGTAGTTATGCCGATTGAGGTCTAAATCACATAAAAAAGCATAAAAAAAAGTCACAAAAAAAAATCCAAAACGCGCAGATTCCTCAAAATTTTTTTATGCTAATTTTTTATGCTATTAATCATTTTGGAAGCTTTAATTTTAAATTTTTTTGTTTTTAAAAATTCTTAGAAACAAAAAACTTCCCCATACAAAAAGTGGGTTTTTGCCCAAAACAGGAACGTTTTTAAAAAATTCCAGGAAGTCTACGGGTTAACACATTGTGAAATCCTTCCGTGGAGGTTACAACAATAAGCCAAAAAATATTTTAAACCAAGCTTATCAAAAACTTTTTTTCGATCCGGCCTAAAATACAGTGAGATTCGAACCAGTGAAATCCAGTTTGTAAGCTCACTACGTTAACCACTGGGCTATTGCGCTACACGAAACGAAAGCAATAAACAAGCACATGAACCTAATGGCATAATATTGAGTTTCAGCATAGAAATATTTCTTTGGTTTAAATTTTAGTACAAAAAGTTTTAGCTATGAGATAGTTTTTGTGAAAGTTTAAATTTTAAACCTCAAGGTTAAAAAATATGCAGTAGTATTTTAGCTGAACTAACATTTATTACAAGATTTTTAACCGTGTACACAAAAAGATAACCATGGAACTAAAGCATATTTTTATTTTTTATTTTTCGATTGCAAAATCTAAAATATATAATGCGAAATGTGAAATTTGAAATAAGATTTACGAAAGAAAAAAGTGAAATGTGGAACCTTGAATGTGTAATATAAGGAAAGTGAAATTTGAAATAAGATATACGAAAGGAAAAAAGTTAAATGTGGAACTTTGAATGTGTAATATAAGGAAAGTGAAATGCGAAATGTATGATGTAAAATATGAAATTTTATTTAGTTTTTAGTAAAATTTGAAAATCAAAAGGTAATATGTAAAAAACGGCATTTATATATAATGTGTGAAACGTGAAATGTAGAATGTGCAATGTGAAATCTGAAATAAGAAATATGAAAGGTAAAATTGTAATAAGAAAACATTAAGTGCAGGTTCTCATCTAGATGTCTAAAAACACGGTGATTTTCTAGATTTTTTTTTTCATAGAAGGAAGTAAATGAACACTTATAGTTTTTTGTCAAATAGTTATAGATTCTTAAAGTGCAGTAAAATATATATATTTTTTTTTTGCATAAAAGTGTATTGTGAAGTGTCAGTACGCCTTCAAACGTCACGTGTACAAAAAAGGTATCTAGATGGTCTCCATCGCACAGCACGTTCATGTCATCTGATACAAAAAAAAACAAAAAAATTTTATAAATTATATTATATATATTGGAGCTTGAATCTATAATATCTATAAATCATTGAGAATTACAAAAATGGCGGACATCGAATTTTTAGAATCGTTTTTTCACATTTTTCGCTCTTTCAAGTGCTCTAATACAAAACAAAAGGTCAATATTATCTGAATTTGTGTTTAGGATTCAATAAACTGTATCTACTTTGAAATAAAAAAAAAATCCAAGTAAATCCATAGAGTAGTACTAAAGATATCGTGGAGACCAGTTTAAAAAACCTGATTTTTTCGAAAACGCGTTTTAAGATTTGGTTAATGATTTTTTCTAGTACATTTATGCACATATGGGTTTCTTTCGTATGCGATTACTTTTTTATACAATCGTTATCGGCCAAACCGCTTTGGGAATATATTCTATATATCATAAGCTATCGAAAAATTTAAAAAAATTGAGTTTATTAGTCGAGTTTCATGAGAACCTGCCCTTAAAGTGTTTCTGAGCATGAAATATAAAGTTTTAAATGAAAAATGTGAAATTTCGCAATTTGAAATCAAAAATATAAAATATGAAAGCAATTGCGCAAAGTAAGAAAAATACTGAAATGAAAAAATAATTCTGAATGGGAAATGTAATGTGAAATTTGAAATTAGTTACATTAAACTTGAAAAGTGAAATGTGGAAAGTTAAATGTGTAATTAAAAAAGTGAAATGCGAAATAAATAATTGATTATCCGAAATTTTAGATATGAAAAAGAAGCGGTAAAGTGTTAAATAAGAAAAAATATTTGTAAAATGTGTAATGGGAAATGTTCAATTTAAAATACACATTTAGAAATCTAAAATAGGAAATATTAAATGTTAAATATGAGATACGAATAGTTGTCAGTGATGATGTAAAGTGTAAAATGCGAAATGTGAACTGAAAAATTAAAAATGTGAAACATATAATTTGCACAGTGGAATTTGAAATCTGAAAGTAGATATATAAAACGTAAAAAGTGAGATTTGAAAAATCAAAAATTGTAATGTGAAAAGTGTAATGCAAAATGTGAAATTAAAAAATGTGAAATGTGAAATATGAAAGATAAAGTTTTGAATGTGAAATATGAAAGGTAAAGTGCCGTATGTAAAAAGTGAATTACAAAATAGAAAAAGTAAAAAAGGAAATGTCACATAAGATGTATATAATTTGAGATGTGAAAAATGTTTAATTTGAATACGGAAATTCGAAATGTAAAATGTCTAATGAATATGAGGCGCTCAAAAGCAAAAAAGCCACAAAATTTTTTTTCGATATTATGCTACCAGGCACGTTTACTGACGTTGTATTTGAGATAAAAATGTGTTCCTTAAGATTTTGTCTTTATTTAAACTGTTACAATAAATAGTTCCACTTTGCCTTATTTCAAAAAAATACATTAAGGAAATGGAAAAGTGGTCCAACCCACATGATGAAAATTGAAATGAAATATTAAGAGGTTGAAGTTTTCTTTAAGATAATAACTTTTAGAAAATAAACATATATCATTTCAAAAATCAATATTTTTGTTTTGTATATAAAACAAAGACTAATTGGTAAATACAAAAACTTTTAATTTTAAAATGCCAAGCATATTAAATAAAACTGGAATTTTGCTATTTAAAAAACTTTATTTGAGAATTGAAAACTTTGAGTTTTGATAATCAAGATTTGACTATGGAATGTTGGTTTTGGAATTTTAAATAGAAGTACGTGCTAATAATAACAAATTGTTAAGATTTTGGTATTCATTGCAAATTTATGCTCGTACAAACCATCAAAATTGTGTCACGATTATATGACTTGAGTTAAACTGAAAGAATTTGGAACGTCCTTAAACTCCTTTCATACTTTTTTTTGTTTTTGTTTTTTGTTTTTGACTCGTTAACATTTTTATCTCGATGAAATTAACACCAACCGGACGTTTTTCCTGTTATATAAACTTCCCACTGCCGTAGCTTTTATATCCGCTATAAATATACTACACATATACAAGATACAGGAGAACCTTAACAAAAACCAACAAGCTGCAACCAAAAGAAAAGAAAAACAAAGAGATAAATGTGCAAGTATCCTTCGTCACATGTCGGTCGTTAAAAGTCGTACTCTAATGCGAAGCTATACAAAAGGGGAACAAAAAAAAATGTCCCCCGTTTCGTTTAACACAAACAATTTAATTGCTTGTTTCCGTTGCGCATTTTATGATCGAATCCTTTCAATGCTGAAGACGCAACTTCTTGTCGAATGTAACCGAGCGACATGCACTTTAGCTTTAGCAAAACAAAAAACCCCGAAGAACAAAAAATAAAATGGGGTTGTGGAAAAGAATTGTTTCTTCGTACTGGCCACATGTGGCACCCAGCAAAGAGTTTCTTCCCTACCATGCCACTTTATTGAGGATGATGATGATAATAATGCTGATGACGACGACAAAGAAGCCATTTTGCTACGCCATGTTGGTTTAATACGGGCACTTGCTTCAGTTTGGTTTGCTGTTTTTCTTACTAAAGCTAAATATGTGTGGGTGAATGATCTTTCAAATGGTACAGGCTAAAAGAAGAGATAATGAAGGACACAATTTGTGGTTTTATTGGAAAACACTTCAAATATTTGTGAAGACACTTTGATGTGTTCACTTGCTGAACAAATTCTAACATTATCAACGGTGTTGAGTGTTGAGGTATAAATTAAATGATGAAATTTTCTTAAGGTTTGTTTTTGGTAGATCTTTAAACTTAAGTATAAATTTTACCCTAAATAAGCAAAATTTTGCAAAATTTAATTTTGTTTTTTTCTCTTTTTACTTTCAGGTAAGTTTGTTATTATTAAACAAACAAAAATCATCGCCAAAGGCATTTCCTGTTTCAAAGTAAGAACAATTTTATATATTTAAATTCCACAAAAAAAAAACTTATCATAGCTTCCCTACGCAAATTCTTGAAAAATCTTAAAAAAAGTTGACAGACTTGCAATATAAAAAGTTTACGCATAAAGCTATCCTGGCAGGCTAAAAATTCAAAAATACTCGCATAGCGTTAATATTATATAAAAGAATCTAAGCAGATCACGAAGAAAAAAAAAACCAACATAAACACAACAACAAGCAAAACATTATAATACTAAACAAACGCAGACAAGGACAAAATTAAAATTTTACTGAGCCTCATAATAACCGCATTTAGCGAACATTAAAAACGGCGGCGAACGTGTGCAGAAACCTCGACTTCCGCTTCCGCTCAAACTCAGTTTAATAGAAGCAAACCAAAAAGGCGGCAAATTTATATAAAAATGGCTAACACTGACACCGTCCACATTGTTGCTACTTCCGCTGCTGCTCTTAGGCAAGCTGTGCTTGTTGTTTTTTTTTATCTTGTAAAAATTTCTGATGTTTTAGTTTTGCTTTTTTGTTTCTCTTTTTCTCTTCACAACAACATTCAGGCTTACTCTTGGCGTGTAAATGAATATGACACGGATTATTACTTTCAGCCTATGTTATAATTTCTTTTTATATTTTTATATCGTGGCTGAGATTTTAATTTATTAGCTCGACTTTTTTGGGAGTGCTCAGAAAATTAAAAGCACAACAAAAATGGTTTGCTAAAAACTTTAACGGTTTCTCTATAAATTGCAAGAACTTTTTACTTAGAGCATTCGGGAGCATTAAATAGTGCAAATTTGAGGTGTGCGTGGAAAATATTTAAAGAGTAGGCATTCTCTTAGCTTTCTGTTTAATTTTTATGCAAGTGTTTTACATTAAAATTTTTATGATTATAAATTAAGGGGTGGCCAAATCAAAAAAAAAAAAAAAAAAAAAAAAATTAAAATTTTACTAAAATTTTGGGAAAATATTTCTGTCTGCGTTTTCGATATGTCTTCAAAATTTTTGGACCAAACAAAAGTGATGTTTTTTGTATTTATTACTTAAATTAATTAAATTACTTTATTACGTTTTTTGATTATACCGTTTAGGTTTAAAATTTAGTCAAGTTCAACATGCTTTATTGAATCAACATGCTTTATTCAATTTCAAAACCGGCCAAGTCCATTTTTATTTCTACTCAAATCTGACTGTTTTAGTCATCACACGTTTTTGACCTATCTCAGACACTACCTTTGTCACACGTCGTCACAGAGTCTTGAATTGTGACCAACCCCCCCTTCTCTTCCCGAGATCACGTTACACTCGTATGAATTTTGATATAATAAAAAATATTTACAAAATTTATGAAATATGAACCTTATTTTTTTTTTTTTTTTTTTTGTTGTATTAAGTTTAAACATATACCAAATAAACAAATTTGGTCACAAAGTGGTTTTCACGTCATTTTAGGTCCGTAGCCAGGGTGGAGAAAGGGCCAATGCCCCCTCTAGCAATGCAATATTTTCCCATCAAGCAAAAAAAATTATTAATACCAACGAATTTATGCTCATAAAATAAAATTCTTTAGAATACGCAAAAACATTTTTTCACTTTAAGAACGAAGTGTTTTTAACGAGCTTATTAGTGCTATAAATGCGATTTGGATATTAAAAAAATTGAGTATCTTAATAAATAATTTAGTACCAACAAAGAAAAAGTGGCATGTGTGCAACAAAATTTTAAACAGAATAACATAAGAAAAAGAAGTGCTTTTCGAGATTTCTATTTAATGCTTGCAGCTGTGGCAACGTTTGGATGCAGTTTAGCGTGGTGTGAAGAAGCAAGTTTTTGTTTTCTTAGCCGTCTTAACTCCATATAGAAAAAGAATGGCTTTTGTTCGAGAAAGTAACCTAACTTTGATAATTAATTATAATCTACTCTTTGAATTTTAATTATGAGCTATTTAGAAGAAATAAGTTTTGAAGAAGGCAACAAAAACCACAACAACTCTGTATAGAGTCAATCACACAGCAGAATAGACAGACTGTTTTGAAAAGGCTACCCTTCCATCTTCAGTAGTCTTGAGTGATTAAGTGTAAACTCATCTGAACTTTAAAGGTCTGTTCTTGCTTAACTTACCTTTGTTAGCATGGGAAAAAAATGTTTGGATGCGACCTCGAATAAAGAGCTCATGCAAGGTTTTATTAAAATATCTAATCGAAAGCTTTTATTGTATTAGTATTAAGAATTTTTGCTTTAATATAAGGTTTTTGTGATACTAATATTCAAAATTATATTTAGTTAAATAATTATTGATGTCAAAATATATTTTAATGCCTCGGTAAAAAATAAAGCATTAATGGTCCATTCTGTAGTGGAATTCCCGAACGCGTCAACGACAATTTTCGATATCGTTAGTTAGAGAAAACTTTCATTTACTATGAACGTGGCACGCACAATGACCGATAACGACAACGATTATTATAATTAAATTTTTGGGAGTTCCACTTCGGATTGAGTAGAAATTTTTAGTTAGCTATAACTGTGAAAAGCATCATCTAATACATCATACTAAAAGAACAAATTGAAATTCGTAATTGTTCAAAAGAGATGAGCCTCCGAGCCGATCGCGGCAAAGCAGTTAGCTCACTGTTCTTAAAACTTTAAACGCGTTTTCTGGAAAACTTCGTTTGCACTGAGCTAAAAAACAACGTAAAATCAAAGGTTACCACTTCAATTCAAATATTTTTTGGAATGATTTTGCACCAAACACGAAAATATTCAATTCAAAGTGGAAACACATATATTCAGTTATATGTTGTTTCCACTTTAAGCTAAAGTGTTATACACCTTAAAATGATAAGTATTCGACTTTAACTTAACGTAGATTCAGATTTAATTCAAAGAGGAAGCATTTTCAATTAAAATACTGACGTATTTATTTTAAATGCGTTCTAACTTTGAAGTAAGATATTTTCTACTTTGATTGCACGTCCTTGCATTAATGAATCAAAGTGATTTTCACTTTAAATGAAATACTTAACATTTTTGATATTGAATGGTTACAGGATCCGTGAAACAAAATCAAATAAAGTAAGAAAAATTAGTTTTTATAGAAATGTTCTTTTATTAAAATATTAGAATAAATGTGGTAATTTAAAAAAAAAAAACTTTATGATAATTCAATATAAATATTTCTTTTATATAAGAGAATTATGATTTTAAAAATATAGTTATAAAAATTTATTTCTCACATAAGTTTTACCATTATTCATTAGGTATAAATGCAAAAGAGTACTTGTGAAATAAGAAATAGTTGTAATTAACACACTTTCGTCTTTTAGACCTACTTCATATGATTGAAAATGTTTACAAAATCTTTTGATGTTTATAGGGTTACAAATAACATAAACATTTTGCTCTAAATTAAAAAACAAAAAATTCTTAAAAAGATGAAATAATAATGGACTCAGAAATGTTAAATAATAATTACATTTATAAATAATTCCTTTGTATTGGACCCAATCTGAAACTCTTCGTCTTCTTCTTTCTTCTTCTCTCATGGTCTTGTTTTAAATTTGTAACTTCGTGTGGATACACTGTTGACAAGTGTTGTGTCCAAGTTAAGAACTTGGCCAAATTCATTAATATATTGAATATTTTCCCATTTTTTCAATCTTGTTAATAAAACTGTTATTAAAACGATTGCAACGAAATTATGCTAAACACATATACACAAAAATATGCATCTAACTTCAAATTGAAGTGCCTTCCACTTTAAAATATATATTTTCTGCTTCATTTTCACTACTGATAACTTCAATAAAAACCATGTTATTTATCAACTTAATTTCGAAGTGGATGTACTTTAAAAAATATAATAACTATAGTGGATAACCATTATTTTGAAGTTTTTCCACTTCTTATTGGAGATCAAATGTTTTCATATTGGATTTAAAGGATTTCAATGTGAATTTACAGATGATTTCTTTAAAATGGAGCAACGTAAAATTAACATGATATTATTTAATTTTACGTTGCGATTTTTTCCCGAGTGTGGTGACTCTCATAACTCAGGCAATTTTTAACAAATCTTGCTAACAAGGTTTTATTTTTAAAAAATTGCAATTGAATTGTCCATAATCTCACCGATATATTGCATATGGGCATTCCCATAGTCACGCACGTAACGTTCGTATGCATATTTTGTTGTTAAAAATTAAACAAAACAAAGAAATATTTAAACTTTTTTGTCCTGTTTTAATTTTTGGATAGCATTGAAGTAGTACTATATTTAGTGTAAAAGGTGGAAGAGATCGAAAGTATTGTCCAAAGATATAAGCAATCAAATGACGATGCGTTACGATACAAAAAGTGGAAGTGGTTTTTCTCTGCATTAATATAATCAAAAAATCTGGGAAGTGTGCACGAGTTTTTTTATTAAAAAGTTTTTAATGCTTTCTAGAATGATCTTGCTATATATTCAGAATTTTTTCGTTGAAAATTCTTTTTTAATTATTTTTATACAAGCCATAACATAATACCTTACGATTCATACGTTACGATACAGATTTATCCCTTCAAAGAAGTAAAAATTTTTTATAGTTTTATTTATTTAATTGAATTTAAAAATCATATAAAGTGTAATTCAGGTCCGTAAAAATAGAAAACTGAAAAAATTAAATTAAACTTTGTATTATACGAGTATTTATTATACTTATAAAATACCTACTTTTGTTAAAATTTTTCAACTTTTGTCACCATTTTTCTACTTTTGTTGCCATTCATCATGTTTGTTGCCATTTTTTCAAAATTCAAATAGAGATTAGCTCTCAGTACTCTCACACTAAAAATTTAAAATGTTTTTCTCTATTATGAAGGCTTAAAAAAATTTTCAGTAACATTTATTTTTCAGTCGCGGTAGACCTTCTGGTGGAAATGCCCATATTGGATTTTATTCAATAAAAAGTAACGAAAATTTTTACTTTAAATAAAGAAAAAATTTCAAACGCCGCCATTTTGTTATTTTTTATCAATTTCATTAAAAGAGGTCTATTCCATAATCACACTTTTACTTTCATTAAAAGTGGTCTATTCTACAATCACACTTTTACTATATTACTATATAATCCTGTTTACTATATAACTAAACAGGAAAATTTTTTAAATTTTGGTTTAAGATCATTTTTGTAACCTGTGGAAAGGTCACCAGCTCGGTTTGCACTTGCTTAGGTTGCCTCTTGTCCTGCTAAGGGATATTGATTACATAACCTGAGCATTTTATACAATCTTCTTCAAAGTACTTATAATATACCTAAAAATTTATTCCTATACTTCTTATTTTTTAAAAAAAAATGCATGTAAATTGCCTCTTTGTCGGCCGAGTTGACCCTAAATACACATACGGGTATCATTAAAATATAACAAATTCTTCTCATTTCATTTTAAAGTTTTAAAATATAATCTTAATATATAAAAAGCAAGCACGCTGCTCCGTGTCCAATATCTCTCAAACTGTTCTCAATAATGTTCAGCCTGAAAGTATGCACAGAAAATATATTTGATACTGATCAGTGACAATATTAGGTTTTTAAAATAGCACGTTTTTGATTTAACTACCTCTTTTGTTCATCCTTTAAAATTTATGACGAATTTAATAATGCCTATTATTTTGATTCGATTTTAGTCGATTTTACCAAAAATTATAATTGTATCAGCAGTGAAACAAAAGAAACAGAAAGAAAATTTGCGTAAAGTTTTTAAAAACAAAAAATTTATGCCTCTTGACTTGCGGAAAAAGAAGACCCGTGCTATCAGAAAGGCTCTGTCTACTCGTGATGCTAATAAGAAGTCTTTGAAAGAAATTCGGAAGAAATCCATCTATCCGCCAAGGAAATTTGCTGTAAGAGTTTAAGTGCATAGATGTTATACTTGCATATACGAAAACTCAATGTTACAAAAATAAAGGGCGAGTTGAATAAAAAAAAAAAAAAAAAAAAAAAAAAAAACGACACTTGAGTTGCTACGTATATGATAGTTGCAAGACTAGTTTGTAAAGTTGTGTAAATATTATTGAACTCGACTTTTTTGCACTTTTATAATTGAACTCATTTTTCAACACTGCTTCAATATGTAAAGTGTTATTTAAAGTGGTACATTTGTATTTTGCAAAAATCAAGTGAATAAAAAAATTAAGCTCTAAAAATAGAAAAATTGCTTTCGGCAAATGGCTCCCAAAACTAAGAGTGCGGATTACCTGTCGTACGGACAGGCTTTTTTACTAGTTGTAGAATAAAATACATATATCATAGATTATTATAAAAAAATAATTTCCCCCCTCCAAGTTTCATGTTATCCCCCCTCTATAGCTTCGGCATGGCTACGGGCCTGTGTCCTTCATACAAATTTTTCGATGCACTATCAAAAAATTTATAGAATAAGATATTATAGTGTAACCGTAGTAGCAAAGATATGGCATATAGTGAAATTGTCATACTGTTAATGGAACTTTTAATTTTAACCTAAAGGGCAAGTTCTCATGACATTCGACCAAAAAACTAAATTATTTTTTTTTATTTTTCGATAGTTTATGAAGTGTAGAAATTGTTCCCAAAGCGTTTTAACAGATTACAATTGCTAAAAAAATTATCGCATACAAAAGGAACGCATGTTTTCGTATAGAACTCGAAAAAATCGGTAACCAAATTTTGAAACACGTTTTCTGAAAAAATCATGTTTTTCAAACTGGTATTCACAATATCTCAAGAACTAATCTATGGATGGACTTGAATTTTTTATTATTTTAAAGTAGATCAAATATATTATTAAACCTAAATTCAGATAGATAATATTTTCTGGTTTTTTAGAGCTTTTTAAAGAGCAAAAAATTAAAAAACTGTACTAAAAATTCACATGTCCGCCATTTTTGTAGTTTTCAACTACTTATTGATATCATAGGTGCCAGCTTCAATATAAATATATATTAAGGCTCCTCACGCTCCATAGAAAAAAAGCAAGTTGTTCGGCACAAATGCTCAAAATAATCTTTGGCTTATGTTACGATGATTCCCCAAATATTTCGACTCTAGCGATAGCCTTCCGTGAGCTGGAATGGTTTGAAATAACCTTTAAAAATCGAGGTTTTTGTAAAAATATTGGCTGGTGTAATTTTTTGTAAAATTTTTGTAATTGGTGTAAAATTTTTTGTAAAATATTGGCTGGTGTAATTTTTTGTAAAAATATTGGCTGGAGGTTTTTGTAAAAAAATTGGCTGGTAAGTTGTAAGAAAATTAACTGCCAGAAATTATAGGCCGAAAAAAACTCTTCAAATCTGCATCAAAAAATTGTAAATGTTTGCAATCAGATTAAAGATAACGCTATTTGTCATGCATATTTTTGAATTTTTTTTTATTATATTTTCGTACGAAAACTTTCAAAATTCATATAACTTCATTAATTTTATTTTTTTTTATTTTCTTACACTATTTTTTTAGTTGGTGTTTATTTTATAATAAATATTTTAGTTTTAATATATATTAATTTTAGCAATTCTGACAAAGAATCAATGTAAGCACTCAAAACCTTTCATACAATATCTTGAAAAGGAGAATTGCTTTGGAAACAATTAAGTTTTTTTAATATTATTGAAAATAAATTTTAAAAAAATGCATGCAACTTAGAACATCATTATCTTTAATCCTAATGCATAAATTTAAAATTTTTTAAGCAGATTGGAAGAGCTTTTTCCGGGCTGTAATTTCTGACAATTTATTTTTTACAACTATTCTGTTTTACAACTGTTCTGTTTTAAAGCCGAAAAAGTTATGTTTTCATGATTTTTATTTTGAAGACATGAATAAGTTTGGTGTATTTATATCATATACTTCTTAAATATATTTGGGAAAAAATTAAAAATTATCGATAAATAAATCCGTGGAACGATTCTCCGGAGGTGCCTCGAAAAAAAGTTGTTTTGCATTGAACACGATTAGAGGTTAGCGGATCATATGAAAAAAAAAATTCAAAATTAGTTTAAAAGTTAATATGTTTCTCGAGGTAGTACCGAAGATTTATTTTTTCAAAAGTTTTTTTTTGGGTAGCGTTTTGAAATCAAAAACGTGATTTTCGCTGAAAAATTGAGGTTATTTTATTTTTTTAAAATAGAAAATAAACGCTTCGGCATTACCTGTTGATTTATGTATAGAAATAGTGTAAATAATTTCAAAACGATCGGTCAAGTAGATTTTGCGGCATCGTGTTCACCGACTTCATAAATGTTTTTTTCCAGAACATCGATTTGAAGTTTTTTTTTATCGAAAATCAAAAATAAAAAAATCAATTAAAGGGTAGAATTTGTTATTCTTACACAGAATTATCAATGCCAGCTTTGTACGGTAAAACGCTGTCATTCAGGATGTCGAATGCATTTTTTTGCTCTTGGCTGCGTTGCATTCTACCTTCTTTACTGCAAATCTTTATGATAATTCAACGTTGTCAGGCATGTACATATGTATGTATAAAAATTTAGCATAAGGTTCGCTCACTTAAAACACTGTATCTAGGTTAGTTTTAGCACGATTTAATTGAATTTTTTACGAAATACTCTTGAAATGTTCTACATGCAGAAACAAAATGTTCCAACATTTTTTAAATCAGTACATCCCCTTAAGTAATAAAAAGTACTTTTCGATTATTTCAGATTTATGCAGAATTTCAATAGAATTTTTATTTAAATCTAGGTATTATAATTCAGGAAAAAGATTAAGAAATAAAATAAGTTTCTAACAAAATTAGTAAAATAATTTTCACTCGACATATAGTGCAAAATTTAAAAAATAAATTTGACAAAATAAAAATAAAAAATAAAAATTATAATAATAAAGTCAAACATAATTTTATGAATTTCAAAAACTTTATAATCGACTTCGAAATCTCCAAATCTCTACTAAGATAATTGGGTATGGCTTGAAAAATTTACAAAAATTGTACTTTATAAATGATTTACCCTAGGAAGGGCAACTGGGCCGTACTAGGCCCATTTTGAGTTTAAACTTGTGTCTCTAATTTTTTTTTGTCGCATCGATCTGAAACTTCATGACTTCTTGCGGTGACAAAAAACAAAAATTTTGTCGATCGGATTCACTTCGTAGAACAAATTTTTTTTCTTATTATCGTAACATCGAAAATTGCCCACTGGGTCTAAGTAAGCCCAGACCCCACAGAGTTTTCGAGTAAGTAAGAGATTATTTTCGGAAGTGTTTTTGCATGTGATGCATAAAAGCAGGCTTTGTGTCGACTTTTATAGTCTTCATGCTCTTTAAGGATAAGTGGATTCAATTGCAGTGGAGTTAACATTGTGATTTTTTGGTTGATTTTTTGCATATTGACTCAAAGATTAAGGTAGAAATCTGAGATAAGTTTTATTTTGCACATCTTGTACTGATATTTTTGCTTGTTTTATATTTTGTATATAAGATTGTGAAACTTGTTGTGCTAAATCGTGACGCATTTCATAAGATTGCCACTTCTTCTGTCAATAGTCGCATGTTAATTAATTATAATTACTCTATGGTGTATAGATATATTCCCTATATATTATTGACACTTGTGATACTGCCCACACACTCTACGACGCAGTTTTAATAATTTACCATATTGCACTTTCGAACAATAAATAAAACAATAAATTCCATGAGAATTTCATAAACTAACATAAGAAATGAATAAATAAATTTTATGAGCGCTTTTCTTTATGATCGTAAAATATAGCAGCATATGTATGCGCACTAACACAGACACACACACACTCGCTCTCACACTTGCTTGTAAATTCTAGCTAGAACTTGCACTCATCATCATCATAAAACTTTAGCATGTTTTATCGTACGACTAGCCAATTTCTTTATGGCCACCCGCTTGCAGAGAGAGTGTGTGTGTGTGAGTGCTGTTCTTGTTTTGTCCATCCAACAGTTGTCGTTTGCTTTTGGCTCCCTCTCTGGGCCATCCACTTTACTGCGTTATAGCTGTCTCTTTCACGCAGTGGCCATACTTTTAATGTCTTTGCCTGCAATTGTCATTTATATGACTTAATTGCGATTCGTAAGCGGCGTGTGGCGAAAGCAGCAGCAGCACAACTACAGCAATAACAACAACATGTATATATATTCCAAAATGGCGACAGAAAAGTGCTTAAATCAATTTTCGCACATATGACCCCCATGTGACACACTAACACACACACACACACACGCATGTTTCTCCAGTTTTTCTGAGTTGCTTTTATTTTTATAAGTCAAGCGAGTTTTTGCCGCATTTCTCTTGAGTTTCCGCTTCCGTTCCATTTGCATTGCTTGATTATATTCATTTGTTGTTTGTTGTTGCCGTTTGGTTTTGACTGAGTGTGTGTGTGAGTGAGTGCGTGAGTGAGTGTGTTTGCTCGCCTACTTTTCGACACAACACTTTTGACTGTGGCTCTTGTTACCAATACAACTTTTGCGCTGCTGACGCTATACAGTTATTTACAGTATTTAAGCAGAATTTATTTACTATTTTTACGCTGTTGTTTTTGTACTTGTGATCAACAGCTACAACAACGAAAAAATTGTCAACTTGTCGCACATATCGAACAGCAGGACAACGTCGACGACAACAGCACAGGACATCAACGTTTCAGTGCGGGCAGGATTTACAATGAAATAATTTATCAAAATAACAATTGCAATGCTTTAAATTTCGCCAAAATGAGTGCGTGCTCCATGACAGCGCCTGTTACAAAAGGCGTGGCAGGCAGAACGACACTCACTATGGGTTGGAGCTGCGAAAATTTGAGTCAGTGCATTTTTATTTATTTAAGTTTTTTCCGCTTATTTTCCTCTTTGTTCGTAACTTCATCCGAAATTATCTGAACGCAGCTCAACAAACAGCCATTAATCATGCCGGAAATGGCAACAACCACAGCAAAAACAACAAAACAGCAACGACTACAAACAAACTATATGTTACATACATACATATATTGTATGTATATATTTCGTTGAATATTTGGCTGTAAGTGACACTGACACAAAAAGAGTGGGCGGCAGTGCGAGATGAGTCTAAGTGTCATACTTGAGAGAGGTAGAGGGAGAGTGCGAGAAACTTTATGACTGCAGGATAATGAAATGATTTCAGTTATTTATCATAATCGGCAAATATTTAGCTTTAGTCGGAGTGTATGTGAATATTTGAGAGCAACGAAAAACAACAAAGTTATCAAAATTACATAAAAGGACTAACAAAGTAATAATTGTAGTTAAAAAAAAAGTTTATTTTGATATTCATACGGGTTTATAGGGTATAACTATGGGTAGTAAAAATATGTATGTGTATGCAAAATATAAAAATAAAAAACTCATATTCGCATAATAATAAATAAAAATTTCATTGAGGAGTTCCGAGAAAGTTTATGAATTGTATCATATAACTCCAAACACAGTATATAAATTAGTATTCAGAGTGTCAAAGAAATTTTTTCGGCTTTACGGCTCTACGTGTCTAAAAAATTTTTGGTTTAACAGAAATTAGTTAATTTAATTATTTCATAAAACAATAAATGTTTGATTCCGTTTTTGACCATTTTTCTAAGGTCAAAAATATACAATATTAACACAATAAGGGTTCTCATCTAAGCAAGTAAACATGTAAACATGTATAGCATTTAAACTTTTGATGAGCGATAAAGTGTAAATAGAGTAAATGTCGACAAAATGGCGGCTGCTGCTGCGACAACATTATGACTTTTTTAAATTTTAAACCTTTTAAAAACCTTCATTAACATAGAAAAATAAATAAAACGTTTTCATATTTACTTCAACTACTTTAAATATGTAATGATTAGCGCCAAAGACAACCCTCATTCACACACGTAGATTTGCATGCTACTTTACACTACAAAATAGGCTCGGAAATGATGTAAACTCACGCCCATACAAATTTTGACAGATAGTTTACGCGCATGTAAGTTCACAAGGTTTACAATGTTTACGGGTCAGTTACATGCTTAGATGAGAAGCCTTAATTATTTTCAAAAATGGCCAAGTCTCAGTAATGAGTGACACAAAACTGACTAAACACAATTATATTTAGTCAGTTTCAAGCCACGCCAACCTCCTATACAAAATGACTTTATCAAAACGGGGAAAATTTCCTTAAATTCCAAATAATGTCATGACTCGAAATTTTATCATATTATTATTTATCATATCAATCCCGGCTTTGAAATAAATACAACTGAATAAAAATCACACCTATCTCCCATGGAAAGTGTTGCCAAAATAACGGTATTATTTCTTAAAATTTAACAAAATTTAATTTTATGTCATGAAATTTGGCACGCATGCTTAAATTTTAAATTTTGCAGTCTGAGTATGAAATTTGGCAAAATTAAAAGGCCTATCTCCCATGCAAAGTGAATTTTACAAATTAGCAAAACCTTTATAAATTCCAAAAAACCGATTAATTGACAAGATATTTTAAAAATAAACTTTAATATTTGCAGAGCTGTAAAAGAATGCATTTGCAAATTGATTTGTAAATAAAATTTTTAATTCACATTCATTTTTATAAAAATGATTAAGTATTTATTTCAATTATTCATTTTCGTTATTCAGAATAATGAATTAATTTTACATTCATTTGAATGCTATTCATTTGCATTTCAGAATTTCAATTATTCTTTTTTTATTCATTATTCATTTTTTTATTCGCTATTCATTGTTTTCATTATTCAATTGTTATTCATTATTAATTTTTAATTCATTATTCATTTTTATTCATTAGTAATTTTTTATTCATTATTAATTTTTTATTCATTTTTAATTTTTTATTCATTATTAATTTGTTATTCGTTATTAATTCGTTATTAATTACTCATTTTTTATTCATTTAAGTTCTCACCCATACATAAAAAAAAACAAAATAAACAAAAACTTAGTAATAAATAACAAATGAATAATGAATAACAAATGAATAATGAATAACAAATGAATAATGAATAAAAAGTATTAATGAATACAAAATAAATAATCAATAACAAGTGAATAATGAGTAAAAAATTAATAATGAATAGCAAATTAATAATGAATAACAAACGAATAATGATTAAAAAATTAATTATAAATAATGAATAAAAAATGAATAACGAATAAAAAAAATGAAAAATGAATAAAGAAAGAATAATTGAAAATACTAAAATTCTTTGTGAATTGCATTCTTTGTGAATATTATTCAAATGAATAAAAGAAAATGATTCACTATTCTGAATAACGAAAATGAAAAATTAAAATAAATAATTATATATTTTTTCTAAAAATGAATGTGAATTAAAAATTTTATTTATAAAGAAATTTTGCATTCATTGAATGCATTCTTATGTCGTCATTCAGTTGTACTTAAAACTCTGAATATAAATGCCGATTTTACAGCTCTGGATATTCGATACGTATAGTGTGGTTACATTTTGGGAAAAATTGAATAAAAATTATACCAATCAACCATACAAAATGACGTCACACAAAAAACAAAATTTTTATATCTTTACCTATAAAAATTGTTTATATTTTTGTGTTATTTAAACAAAAATGTACCAGTTTTCGTTTTACAGTTTTTTGCGTTTATTCTTAAGTGTTTACAGTGGACTTGGCCATTTTTAAATCTAAGCCTAACATTTATACAGGGTATCTCACAGTGCAGTGAAACTATTTAAAGAGCTGAAAGATGGTGTAAATTTGTGCACAAAATTGTGTGCGAGGAAGGGGGCTATTTTAACACTCTTTGGAGTTACAGGGTTAGTTAGTATTTCATTTCTTTTATTCACATTATTGTTTTTAGCAGAAAAACTAACTCACAGCAAACTTATTTCAAGAATTTATTCGAAAGGAAATGAATTTACCTTCCTAAAAGTTTATCAAATAACCCACCCAATCTATCTTTTACCGAGCAATTAAGGTTTAGTATAATTCATACATATTGCCTAATAAGATTCTTTGCATTATTTTTTCATATTATTTGTAATTTTTGCAGTTTGGCTTTGTTCATATATTAGTACATAAGAAATAGTTCTTCTTTTGCGCACAATAAAATAGTATAATATATATCTCGAACAAACATAAGATCAGAATGAAAAAGAAACAAACAGTTATTAAATTTATATATAAAAATTACTTAAGTTAAATTCTAAATGTAGTTTAAGAAAAATAATAAAATCAACAAAAACTTATATCTAATGAATAATTAAATAAAAAAAGGGTTAAATGAGAAAAAGAGAGAAAGTAAAACAGAAACGAGAATTCAAGAAAAATGTGCAGATATTAACTGCTTGAAGTTTTGTGCGTTGGAAATAGATTTAAGGTACCTCGGCAAGGAGTTCCACAATCTAATGGTGCTTACAAAAAAAAGTCTTGAGGAATTTAAATATTTAAAGCGAGGAACTACCAAATTTAAGCTTCTGGCTGATAAACAAAACTGAAGTTTAGAATATAGATACTTTGGAGTTTTTGAGTGTATCAGCTTATGTAGGAATATACAATTTCTCGCTTTTAAATAATGTTCCACATTGCATCCCAGAATTCGGGTGCTTAGATCAGTAACATGGCTAAATCTTCTGAGACCATACACATAACGGGCCGCATAGTTTAACGCCACTTGCAGTTTATGTAACGAATGTGAGTCTAGATTACTAAACACCACTTCAAAATAATTTATTGAAGGCATTATCAACTGTGTATTCATTAATTTTTTTTTTTATACTTTATTTTATGCGGTTTTGATTATAATTTTAATGCTTCGTATATATTAGGATTTAATAGTATTAAAACAAAAACAAAATACTTAAAAAACAATGTTTGACTCTGAATCGGAATGCGATTTCTGTTCTGCAGAGAACCTTTCTTGCGAAGCAGAATGTGTAATTTGCCTCTGCAAGCAAACTAATAATAATTATTTACTTTGAAGAAAATGCTGTTGCAATAATGACATAGAAGAAATAGTAGACAATACCGATGACTAAAAATAAAAAATAAACACATATTATAGTATGTGTGGGAGTATTAACATACAAACTTGCAAATCTAGATAATTGTGACAACTATTTCGTTCAGTGTGCGCTATTCGAGAGCGCACCAATACTAACATGACAAAATAAAATGTGACTGTGTTAGAACTCCCAGCCGTGGTTTAAACTACTAAATTTCAAGTTTGAGAGCAACTTTCTCGGAATTTTGCGTAATAAATTAAAATTTTTTTTAGCATTAAATTTTTGACTTATTTAATTTTCTTTTCAATGATATTAAAATCATAAACACATTTTTAAAAATAACTAAGTTGGTTGTACTTTAAAAATTACACTAAATTGAAAACATAATGATTTTAATTGTATTGTATTTAAAAAAATAATGATAAGAACTGTTCGAAGTGAAATTTTTGTAGTATAAATAACTTTGTTTTTTGTTAAGATATGTTTCTGATTTTGATGTCATTGCAAAGAAAATTAAATAAATCTCAAATTTGACTTTAAGAAAAATTGTTATCGAAAGAAAAATTCAGATAAATTTACGCCCAAACTTGAAATTTAGTAGTTTCAACGAATTGGTTTCATCTTCACACGAGCAAGATTCATTCATATAGGTTATGCAGCCATTTGATATTTACTCACAAGAATGGTCTTAGATACCCTAACAATGTGAGGAGAGCAAAAGAGTAATTTTTTATAGCAGAACAAGCACTTGGTTGCATAAATATGAAAATTTTTCATTGTACAAAATATCCAAAGGTAAATTTGACTACTACTTTTTATGCTACATTTTCTATTACTTTTTTGTTTTGACTCTAAATTATATTAGGAGTTTTAAAAAATATAATAGCCGTTTTTATTGTAAAACAGTAATAAAAGAATAAAAGTAAAACATAGTACATACGATTATAAAAAGAATTATCCTTAGGTTGCAGACAGAGTGGACGCCGATTCAGACAGGCAGGCAGGCAGGCAGGCGCAAGCAGTGCCCTGGTTTGTACAAAACATGGTTTTCATTATAAAATTTATGCAATTCCAACTTTTTGTAATACTTTGTTACAAATTGTATGAATAAAGTTATTTTAATATGTATTTTGGAAAATCAAAAAGACTTCTTCATATATTTAGTAATTTATAATATAATTATTAGACATAATAATATAATTATTAGACATATTTACACAGCATAGAGGATTTCTTACTTAAATCTCGCTCATAAACATTAAACTTACTTGTCATAAATACTCTTTTAAAATCATCCAAATATTAAGGGTGAATTTAGGCGAACAAAAATTTTAAAATCTATTTTTGTTTCAATTGGTTATTGTTTTAAAGCTATTCAAAAATATGTAAAAATTCAATCAAATCCGCTGTCCGCTTATAACTCAAATTGTACAGTGCTAAAAACCCGGTGCGCCAGAGTACCTTTAACTAATTAGAGCAACTTTAAATACGTTTTTGTTGAAACATACTTTTTCAAAACGGGCCACATTTTTCTTTTTGATCTGTTTGTAATGTAACTATACACATCTTTTACTAAAATAAGCGTCTTTGCAAAAATTGTCTAGATCTTACACGCAACAATATGGTTAAAAATAACATAAATTTAACTACTTTTTCAACTCTTCATAATTTTCTTAATATTAATTGCATTTTGGAATACACCAAAATCTATTTTCCAATGCATTTTTTTGTTTGTTTTAAAACAATCTGGAGCTGAGCTGTGTTGTGGGTCGATTTTTTTGAGCACACCAACTTCAGCACCATCTTTATATACAAAAAATATATGTTGAAAAAAAAAAAACTTGTTTGTTACTTATGCTGATGATGAACACGCAAATTAAGTTTTTCGAAAATATAATGTACATTTTTAGAAAACATTTTTAAAATATGCCTTAATTTAACCGATTTTGTGTAAGATCTCTCTTAAGTGTAATGAAAAAAGCATAGTATTTAAAAAAAAGTGTAGCAAAAGAAGAACTACTTTAAAAAAAAAGACGCAGCAAAACACTGAACTTATACTTTTTCGAAAAGACTACACAACCCCGTTTGGCATTAATTTCAGAGAGAGAATATATGTTTGTTTACATAAAATAAGGATATGACAAATATATACTTAAACTTATTTTGATTGAATCATGCACACGAGCACAGCTCAGAACTGGATAAGTTGTGTGAGTTCGTTGAAATATTGTTAGAAAGGTCAGTTTATTGTTATTAAAATGCTTTCTTAAAAAAAGTTTTTTGTGAGTTAGTTTTTCTGCTTAAAAAAATAATGTGCATCACTTTGATTAAATACTTATTAACCCTGTAACTCCTAAGGGTATGAAAATAGACCCTCAACCCTTTTTGCTCAACTCGACATTACCCTTCACCTCTTTAAATAATGTCACTCTATCGCGGGACACCTTGTATATTTCAATTTAAAAATTTTTAAGTATTGATAGATTTTATGAAGAGTCATAGAAAGATAGTGAATTAAATGAAAAAACCAAATAACAATTTGAGAATGAAAAACAGCAAAAATAAATTAATAAATAAATAACAAAAGTAAAAATAAAATAACAGAAGGCAGAAACTATTTTTTTACGATTTCGAGTAAATCAACTTTTAAGGTTTTTTTTAGTCCTTTACAATTTATAACGAGGGCTTGGATTAAAAAACTGCAAGAAAAGACTTAAAAAAATTATAGAAATTACCTAAAAACTGCAGAAAATGATCTAAAAACTGACAAAAATTACCTAAAAAATGCAAACAATTGCATTAAAAATACACAAAAAATGTAGCCTTAAAAATAAAACATTACTAAATTAAATTTTTTTTTTATACTAGCACATCCTGAGTTTTTATCTAACACTTGTTTCATTTTTCTCATACCCTTTTGTCAGTCTCACCACGCGCAGAGCTTTTCTCTCATCGAAGTCTATAAACAAAGCTACTCCTTTATCGAGAGGTAAGGTTTTTGTTTGAAGGGAATCTAGTGTTAAAGAAATAACCGTCCAAAAAGTCCATAGGGTGACACATAGATGGCGTTACTAGATTTTTTCCATATGACTTCTATTTAGCACTAATCTTCACACGATGCGTATAAAAATTTGACAACAATCTGACAATTGATTCGTGAGTTATAGCATATTTTTTGTGCAACTTTTGTAATTGAAAAAAAAAAAATGGAAAAAAGTGAATTTCGATGAAAAAAAAAACACAGTTGAAACCAAACAATGGCTTGATAAACATTATCCGGACTCTGCTCCATCGAGACAAATGGTAGAAAAGTGGATTGCTGAATTTAAACGTGGTCGTACCAGCACAAATGATGCAGAGCGCAGTGCAAAAGTTATAAAAAATCCACAAATTGGTTATGAACGATTGCAAATTGAAGGTGCACGGGCTAGCTGGCATTGTAAAGATATCAGAAGGTACTGCTTTTACCATTTTACACGAACATTTGGGTATGCGAAAGTGGGTGCCGCGTGAGCTCACAGTTGACCAAAAACTATAAAAGTGGTACTATAAACGTCGTACAATAAAAGTGATATCGAAAAGTTGGAAAATCGCTATACTCATTGTATCGCTCTCGAAGGCAACTGTGTTGAATAATATAATCGAGTTTTATCAAAAAATTGTTCTTACTTATCCTACGGACTTATTGAATGACAGTATGTTTTAAAATTTGCATTTTGACATTTTTTAGTACGAAAAAAACAAAAAAATTATTAAAAAATTACACTTAAATGATCTAAAAACCCACATGTGATCTAAAAGTTAAAAATTTCAAAAAATTACAATAAAATAACTTAAAATTCTCTAAAAATTACCAAAAAAAACCCTGAATCTAGTAAAAATTACCTGAAAACTAAAAACGATGAAAAATGACAAAAAATGTCCTAAAAACTTTTCATATTCATATTTGGAATTAAGGAAATATAAATGGGCGTTTTAAATAAGCAGAAAATGCCTTAGAAGCAGCAGAAAAAAGATGACACGTCATCGAAATCCTTGCCCTGTTCATAACTATACAATTTTTAAATCTACGTTTTAGTGTTTACAAATTTTCTGTTTATCATGACGTAAGCTTAAAAATGATTTAATGTTAATAGTTCATCAGTTATAACATAAAATCCTTCTATATTTGCCTTTTGCGTATTTAAAGTTGCTTTAAACTTTTAACTTTTTAAAGGTGCCGCCTTTTCTGTCTGTATTTTTGTTTAAATTGTAATTAAACATAAATTTATAAAGGTACTAAATTGAGTTACTGCATTTTTACATCGGTACTGAAGTGATTGCTGTAGAGAGGCACATATTGTATATGGCAAAAACCTAAGTACCTACACAGATGTAAAGAATAAAATTTAATATAATATTAGTTTAACTTTATTCAAGACTTATTTTTACTCGGAATCCGCCGAAATTAGTTCTTGATCAGCGCAAATTTTTAAGGATTTAAAAAAAATTACTTAATATTTTCGAATTTTCAACTAATGCTTAACGCAAATATACTTTTTTAATTTTTATTATTTCAAAATTGTGATAGTTGAGGGTCAAAGTTGTTACTCAACAATGTTTGTGAATTAAATTTTTCATAACAACAAATTGTTCCTACTTAAAAAGCAGCAACTATAGTTAGACTGTATTTATTATTCATTTATAGCATTTGTTCAAGTAAAAAAGGCAGCAACTCTAAATTTTTATATGAAATTCTTACTCAAGTTGCTGCCTTTTGTTTTGGTAATTTATAAACATTCTTAAAGTTAGGCCTTTTTTACACCTTAATTACAGGAGAATGGAAAGCTGCACATAGAAACTGAAAACACAGATGTATAGATCATAAAAAACTTAATATAGTAACGAAATAAAATAAAAAGGCTGTAACAATAGTTAATTCCTTCTGTTTTTGGACGGGAGATGTTTCCATTAGATTTCTTATACTTGCCACTTGACATAGTTTAAAAAATATATCTACATGCTTTTATCCACACTGCGATGTCCTTGATAACTTCCTGCTCCAACCAACACTCACTCACATCAACACACACACCTAAGTGACTGCTATTAATTGCTTTAAAAAGCTTGCTCTAGAAAAAGCAAACTTTATTGGCTATATTGATTGAGTACATATCTCTTAAAAGTATGCCAACGATATCGCACAAATCGAATCATTCCTGTCACCATCTACACTCTTATATCTAGTTAAATCAATGATTGCTAAAGGTAGATATTAAAATGAAAAAAAAAATTGCAAAATGTCACGGGACTTCGTATTTCCTAATGGACGATTTAATTGAGCTGCAGTGGAAAAAGTAACAACAACTTGAGTGAATAATTTGATTATCACTTTGATTGTCAATTAAATGACAACAAGCTTTAGAAAATAATTATGATGAAAAGAAAGTTGAATGAAAAAAAAAACCAAGCAAGCATAAGAAGATGTAAAAGCCAAAGAAATGGCGGTGTAATTAATTTAAGAGCTCGTCACAACATAAAAGCAAGTTCCGATTTCAATTATCAGATTGTTTTTTTTATGATGTTGCAATGTGCAAGTTCGCAGCACATTAAAAATTAATATTGAGCGGAAATGGCGTTAATTTTACAAGTCTATTAATAGTAATCAATAAATACATTTTTATTTAGCTTTTAACAAAAAGGTTCTTGTAAGGACCTTACTTATAAGAGTCATTTTTCATGAAGGAAATTAAAGTTTATTTCTCATTTTATCAATAGAAAACTGGCTTAAATGCTATAAAGCTATAAAATTATATTAAAAAATTTCATTCCTTTTTTATGAAATAACGATTTTTATACTTTACACCAGTTTGCATTTCAACTTAAAAAAATTTAACTTAATATAGAAAGAGAGTAAATAAATGAACTTAACTTAACTCCTTAAAGAATGGGCTCATTTTGACTTAATTTTGATTTTGACCAATTTTTGTCCGGTACCGTTAGTTTTGCGGCATCCGACTAAGTATAAGCCATATGCCATCATCGTCCTTATTGGGTTAAAGCGCGACTTTATCTCTAAAAGCTTGGCCTAGAAAACGCTGGCTTAGTTTGGTAGACGAAAAGCTTCTGCCACTCCCAGCTTCTTTGCCACTCCCAGCTCAGATCTTTCAATTGTAGTGATGACCTCGTGGTAAGGCAGTATCTATGGAGGTGCATGCTGGGCGTTGGAAATGGTGATACAGTCTAAAACATCAATAAGATGAATATCAAGTAAGCGTTCTAGAGTTTTTAGTACCAACGATGTGAGGCTTATTGGTCTAAAATACTCAGCTGTTTCATGACCTCTTCTCCCTGCTTTGGGGTTACAAATTACCTTTACTCTTTTTCAGCTCCTGGGAAAAGGCGGATACAATTTTTTTTGAAGATAAAGAGTATTATTTGTGTAAGTCTTTAAGTCTCTGCAACATTATTGGTAAAATGCTATCGGGGCCTAGAGGGAATCGTGTCTGATTTGTAAGAAGAAAAGCTTTTTTAACCCAAGTCAATATGTCCTTTGAGCTAAAAGAGCCAGTAGAAACTGTAACAGTTGCAATTATTGTTATTATATAAGGGCAGTTCACGATCTTGTTGCATCGTTGCAAATGCAAAATAAACAGCTTTTATAAAAAAAAAAGCATTGAAAAGCTTTTGCAACATATGCTTTTGGTTTTTGTAAAAGCTGTTTATTTTGCATTTGCAACGATGCAACAAGATCGTGAACTGCGCTTTAGTTTAACTCTTTGTCATGTTATTTAAATATTTAAATACTTTACTTTACTTTACTTTACTTTACTTTACTTTACTTTACTTTACTTTACTTTACTTTACTTTACTTTACTTTACTTTACTTTACTTTACTTTACTTTACTTTACTTTACTTTACTTTACTTTACTTTACTTTACTTTACTTTACTTTACTTTACTTTACTTTACTTTACTTTACTTTACTTTACTTTACTTTACTTTACTTTACTTTACTTTACTTTACTTTACTTTACTTTACTTTACTTTACTTTACTTTACTTTACTTTACTTTACTTTACTTTACTTTACTTTACTTTAAAATATTTTTTAAAATATAGTTTGTATTTCAATGAAAATTATTTGATATATTTTAAAATTATAAAATAAAATTTTCATTACGATAAAAATATTGAATCAAAAAACATACAAATATTGTTATTTAAATTAAAAGCATACGAAGCGATCACACGTTCATTTTTTCAATAAAAATAGCTACGCGAGTAAACTGGTACTAACGCATTTGCGGTCTTACTAAGTCCCTCGCTACAGAACCAAAATAGTGACCTTGGGTAATTCTAAACCTGAGGTTTCATCGCAGCTATTAATGCAGCTGGAGAAGTGTGTGTTTAGTACAAGGTTAAAAATTTTGGACTAATTTTTAGTCCACACTTTGGTTTAAAAGAATTTTTCATCTAAAAAGTACTATTTTTTAATCCCAACATTACTTTAATTTAGCTGGGACTCAAACCCACGTTTCTGAAAAATTTTAAAGTTTGCTTTGGATTAAAAAATAATCTTTTTTGGTGTTGTCCTATATGTAATCCGAAAAAGTTTAAAATTTAGTCCAAGATTTTTAACCATGTAGGTGTTTCATATTCTGTAATATAGGTGGTAGATTCTGTCCACGTACTATCTTATTTCTTAATGAAAGAGGGATTGGTGTTTTCTTTGGATAGAATTTTACCTTGTCTCGCCGTTTCTCTGATGTTGACGATTGATTGTGTATATTCCTGCCAAGAACATAGGTACACAAAATATTTTCGCGTCACGAATTTTTTTCTTGCTGCCAATAACTCTCTCTATGGCACGAGTTGAAAATTCTCCTTACACTTTTCCTGAGGTCGGAGAGATCTTTGCTCCATCACGTAGGAAGAGATTTCTTCCTGCCTTTTCTAATAAAACAAGAGACTCTAAAGACAACATGCATTTTTTTATTTTAGGGCCTCCACGGAAGATTTTAGTTCCTCCGTAATTGAGATTTGTTTGTAGGCTAAGGAATGGATTTTTGGGCGAGCAACCCTGCAAAATTTTGTCCAGTCAGTTCGTTTAGGATTACGAAATGGAGGAGGAGCCTTTAATTCCTGGTTCTAATTAAAGAGGATCAAGCTCTGATTCGAGAAGCAAATTCTGCTAAAAACTCTCCAATTAAACACTTTTAGAGACTCGTTTTCCGGTATTAACCCGAATCATAATACGTATATTTGTTTTAAACTTCCAAAATGACCTGTTAACAGCAAATGAAGAGTGGTTTAAACTAAAATCAGCACATTTTCAGTGTTTATATTTGCGTTGCTATATGCACAGTAAAAATTTGAGGGTAATTTTTATCTTTTTTATAACATTTCTGTGGTATACACTTTTTTATTCCAAATTATTTATAAATTTTATGCCACTCAATATTATAAAAATAATAAAACAAATATAATTTATAAATTTCATATGGATATTATGTGTTAATCAAAATATATTCTGGTTCGAAAGAAAAAAATTCACCGAAATCGGGAAATTTAAAATTTTAGTGGTTTCGATTGGTCTGACGAGAAAAATTGTCTGGAAAAATTTATAAGATTTGATGGTATAACTTTTAAAACATTTTTGTTTTGGATTTATATGTATACAAAATAGTATAAAATGTATGCTCATATTTTTTACTGTGTGGAAATAACAGGGTGATTCGGGTTAAGTTAATGTTTAAGACTTCACTCCAACCTGTGAAGTTGTCAGTACTTGGAAAGGTGAAAGTAGGTGTATTACCCTTATTTCATATACATATTTAGATTAAAGTTAATAATTAAAGGGAGGTTTTAGTAGAAATCGACGGTAAATTTTTGTTTATTATGTTTTCCTTTATTTTCATTCTTAGGATCTTGAAAATATGTAGTCAAAAGGATTTTTCCATCTAACTTATTCTACGAGTCATAACGTATTAGACGAGAGAGTGCGTCGGCCGAAAAACAGGTATAAATGTTTTTCTCGAAACACCTTTTTTCCGCGCTGTACACGATTCCGCTTCAACAATTTGACCGAGTTCAATGTTTGATGGCTCAAATTAAATTTAGGAGGCCTTCAGGAAGCTTTTTTTCCAAAAAATTCATTATCATTATTTATTAACGTTAAAGAAAAAGAAAAAGGCGGAAAAACAGGGTTTTTTCAAAGGGCTGCCATGTTTTTTAAGAAAGGTTTTATTTAAATTATAAATCTCCAAAAACCCCCAAATTTCATTTATTAATTTTTTTGGATTTTTTGTTTCAGATCACTTGGCAGGGCTGTAGAGTGTACAGCGCACATCAGCGGCTCTGATCAGCGAGACCTTCAGCCGCCATTTTGAGTTAGTTTTCATCGAAAAAATTATATAATGTTTTTAATATATACACTAATAAATGCCACAAAAGATTTTTTGAAAAAAAATTACGTTCACTCAAAAAAAAATCCTGAAATTACGTTACGTTTCTACTACAACCTACTAAAACTTCCCCTTGAATCGAATAGAAACTCACCTCTTGTGTTTATTTCTGAGCTGCCCCATAGCAGGTGTCTCGCATTTTTGTCTTTAGAAGAAGAGTTTTTCTACTATTTTGCAAAAAGCAAAAGTTCAAAAAAATGACTTCATTGATTCTCAAAGGTTTGTTAATCATTCTAAAAAAAGATTATGTTGTTTTAGATTTTGAAAACACTGACTATTTACAGTGTTGCGCAACAAAATCGGTACGCTACTACAAAATCGTGTATCTTTTTAAATATTAGGGACACACAGAAATTATTATAGTAACCAAAGCATATATTCATACATCATATTAAAAACAAATCATATTCCAATTTGGTTTTGTTTTCTTTACTAAATTTAAAATTAATGTGACTGCATTCAGTTTGTCTGAGAGCAAAACAAAAGCAACATAATTAATATTTGGTGTAAGATCCATTATTCTTGACAACCGCTGCACAGCTGAGCGGCAAAGTAGATATGTTAGTATAAGTATATGTTTCCAATTAAGTTTCTAAATCCCAAAAAGATTTTCAATGGGATTCAAGTCATTGTGACTGTGCCGGCTTATCAAGGACTTGAATCCCTTTGCCTCTTATGTAATCTTTGATGAGCTTTGAAGTGTGCTTCGGGTCGTGATCGGGCTGAAACGTTCACTGGAGCGACATATTCCACTCTGAATGTGGTCGCATCTTGCTTTCTAAAATGTCATTATATATAAATCGATCCATAATTCCATAGATTTTTTGAAATGGTTCAACTTCTTTATAGGAAAAACAAGTCCAGACCATAATGCCATCGCATTCGTGCTCAAAATTTATTTTGCAGTTTCGGGCTTCAAGTCGTGTACCTGAGTGGCGCCGTACCGTGCACATCCCATCTGAATTAATCAAGTTGAACTTTGATTCATCGCTAAAAAAACGGTTTTCGATTTTTGAACGGACCAATTTAGGTGCTCTTTTGGAAGACTGAGTCTAAAAAACAATAAATTGCAACTAGTTGCCGCAATTTCAGACAGACTTGTTTAAATTGTAACACCTCACCTTGTTTTTTATGCTAAGCTGTAAACAAAGGTTTCTCTGCCGGTCTGTAACTTCTTTAATCGTTCTCAACGGCTCGTCTTCAAATAGTGCTGTGGTGAATATCTAAATCAAGTGTCCGAACAACCTCTTTGGCTGTGGCAAATGCATTTCGCTTGAACACACCACAAATGTTCCTGTCATTACGCAGCGATGTTTTCCGCGGTCGCCCTCTTTAATGCACCGTTGTTACGTCTTTTGTGAAGGCATATTTCTTTATTTATCTGCAAAACTATTGACCGATTAATATCAAACTGTTTCACGTTAGATATTTGCGAATTTTCGTTTTTATATTCGGAAATAATTTGTAATTTAAGAGCTTCACAGTATTTAAAACGTGCCATTATAAATGGAACAGTCAATGTCACAACTAGCACAAAAATAACTAAACTTAAATGTTTATGACTTACAAACAACACGTGCTTTACAATAACGGAACTTTTACCAATAATTCTTCGAACTTCTGTTCTCTTTTTACATTTTTTAAGTTTTGTTGCTATTGTTTTGCTCACAGACAAATTGGATGTAGTCACATTAATTTTAAATTTAATAAAAAAAAACAAAACCAAATTTGAATTTGATTTGTTTTATATATGATGTATGAATGTATGCTTTGATTCCTTTAATCATTTTTGTGTGCCCCCAATATTAAAAAAGATACACGATTTTGTTGCAGCGCACTTATTTTGTTGCTATTATTTTGCACAACACTGTATGTGTGTTTTCTAAGAATTTTTTTAAACCATTATCAATTTTCCTTTTCAAAATAGCGAACAAGTCTTGAAAAACACTTTTTATTCAACAAATTCATTTGGAAGTTTTATCCAAATTTGTGCATGGTAAAAAATTTATCTTAACATCACTCCGACCCAGAAAGAAACAATAAAACAATTTTTACTTTTCAGTACGTTTTCGCTTAAATGCATGTTGGATTACTTATTTTATATTTTTGATTTTTCCAAAAAAAAAAGCAAAGAAAGTTGTAACAAAGTCCCAATACTGCTCAAAAAGATTTTTGCTGTGCAAAGAACTTTTGTTTAATATGAATGCTATTTTGAATGAAAAAAAAAACTCGGCATTCGAAAGTAGACTCGCTGTACAGCCGCAGTTCGGCTCTTATTTGGCCAAGATAGCGTCAAAACGGCCACTGTTTGATACTTATTCGGCCCATTTATGGCCGTGGTTCAAACCTTGTTCCGCTGCTATTTGAAGTTTATATAAAAAAACTTATTTTTACTCTGGTGGGTTCGTCTTGTCCATTACCGAAATATCTTGACCCGCTTTAAAATGCTTTAACCGCAAATACAAAAACATTAAATTTCCTTACAAACTCACTTATATTAAATGGCTCTTATCAAATCTAGTGTACACTCATTTTATTTCCACAAAACAAATGAAAAAACTTTTAATACTCTTTTAATGCCAGAGTAGCTCATTATTTTTTCATTACCCAAGCGCTCTTGAATGTTCTCAACACACACCCACATCAGCTTAAAATAAATTTTGTTGTTAGCTGTCAAACACATCGACCTTGCCTACGTTTTTTCACTCCTGTATCCTCCCACTCTCTCTCTCTCTTTTCCGCTTGCCCACTTTAAAAGTAGATAACCAAATTGTGATTCAATCAAATATCAGTAAATAAAATTGGATTTACTTCAAAGGGACTGAAAGAACAGTCGACAAAAAAATGAATCCCCAGAATGCTTGAGTTTTCATTGTTTTTTATGAATTTTTTTTTTGTTTGGTTTTTGTTCTAATTTTTATTTTTGAAACTTATTGTTTGCAGGCCTTCACCACGTCGTACTCCGCCATTCGCATCCGTACATCCGTATTTTTAGCAAAAATTAAACGGAAGTCGTTGGTGGCATGGCGTTCTACAGTCGTGGCTATGCTAGTGTTTGTAGTATGAACCGCCGCCAACGCTTAAGGGTATTAGCTGTGATTTTATTGTTTTTGCTGTTGTTATTGCCGGTCATGCCGAAGTGTCATGAAGCCGACCAACAGTTTTGCACATTTTCGCTTCTGCCCGCACGGTTTGTTTTGCTTATCCTAGAGCCGCATATTTTATGGTTCTGGTGATGAGCTGGTTTTTTTTTTATTTTTTGTGGTTTATTTTTCTTCAATGGCCCGTGCAAAGCAAGCCGCTCATGTTGGCCATATTTTTGGGCTGAAAAACAATAACAGGAAATAAAAAAAAAAATTCAAAACAGTAAAATACAAGTAGGTAGTAAAAAAAAGGAAAATAAAAATTCCCTAAAACATGGCCATGTCCTTAACATGTGCACTTATGTGGTTAAGCGGAAGTGAAAGCAACAACCTGTTTCTCTACATGTGTGTGTGTGTGTGTGTGTGTGTATGTGTATGTGTGTGTTGTCCTCTAAGTGAGTGATAAAGAGCGGAAGTTGCTGGCGCGGATGTGTGGCAAAGGAAAACGGTAACGTATGCCAAATACACAGGATGTACGATTCAATAATGTCATCAATCCTTAAAAATCGTTTTTAAAACAAAGCATTGAACATTGAACATAACAAGAACAAGTGCGCTTCAATGCCGTTGATAGGAATATCATAAGGGGAGCAGGTTTACTGAAGCAAAAAAAATATTTTTTTTCATTTCCATAGGGATTTTTGAAGGCCTAAGATCTTTCCAAATTTCTTAAACTATTTAAGCAGTCGAAGTGAAAAGAGTTAATGAATTTAATTTATTGTAAGGGTCCATTCTATTTAGGAAAAAACTGACTGAAAAATAGGCAATTTTCATGAATGTTTTTTGGAAAAAGTTAAAAACATAACTTTTAAGGTATATTAATAGTACTTTTAAGAAGATTTTCAGAAAGAAAGTAACAAATTTTCAGATTATTTCATCAATATTCTAAGGCAGGACATGGAGCGACGAGGGTCAGTGTGCAAAATACGTACCGAGCTGGTCGCAAAAATCATCTTACACCGAAAATCAAAAAACTTTTGTGTTTAGTAAAAGTGTGATTAAAGAAAAGACCCATTTTTAATGAAATTAGTTAAAAACTAACAAAATGGTGGCGTTTGAAAAATATTTTGTCATATTTACTGAAAATATTCGTTATTATTTAATTGATAACTAATCTAATATGCAATGTATTGGTTAGAATATTGTCCATTCCATGGAGAATTTAATTACGCTTATTCTAAAAAAATAACCTTAAGACTCATTAAAAATTGCCTGAGTTTTCTAGAAAACTCGTTGAAAGTTTTAAGTATCGTGCGCTACCTGATATTACGTGGTCGGCTCGGCGGCTCAAAACTTTAGAACTATTATGAATTTAAATCTGAACTTTAAGTATGATATTTTACTTAGTTACAGCTAACGAAAAAGGCAAAAAAAAATTGTCGACCCAACTAACCAGACCGGACCCTTAATTCTAAAGTTACAAAATTGATTCAATAGCAACTGAGCAGGACGACAAGAATTTATTTAACCCATTACCGCCCTCTGTCCCCATATGAGGAGACCTGTTTAAAGAGAGACAACTATGAGTAATACCGTTATGTTTCTCATTGTAAATACACATATGACTGCTGCAGGCTACGTGTGATTTATAAACAAAGACACGTGGTCCTAAGAGCCAAACTAGTGTTATTTTTAGTGGTTTGTAATCTCGATATCGATTCGGTTGTTTTTGGTAAAAAAGTTTCACTGTTTTTAATTATACCAAGTGATTTAAAGTTAGTAATTCTGGGTGTATAATATCTCGATTGCGTGTAGACAAGCGTGTAATATTTGAAATAAAAAAGTGAAAAAATTTAAATACAAGGTAAGGTTTTATAGGACTGTCCCCAGTTGGGGACAATGGGCTGATCAGTAATACATATTATTATTTACCAGGTTCTTGAACGTCTGCAGAATGGCATATCGGAATATTTTTAAATGCCACAATGACTTTTTGCAACTTGAGGAGGCCGTTAATTACATAATGGAGAACGATGACGTTGATGATAACTATGACATATTAGTCGTGCCTCCAAACCTTGCTGTTGTAAGTGACGAGGATGAATTAAATGAAGATGATATGATAGATGAAACTATGCCGAATGATGTGCCGGGAACTATTGAACTTGTTGCAAGACCACAGGATGAGAATAATTGCAACTCGGATTGGGATGATAGTGACGATGAGCCACTGTCTAGATATATAAAACACAAAAAAGTTGATCAAAGTGAACTTGGAGCTCCTAAATGGAGATATATTTTTCCAACCTATAGCACAACATATGATTCCAGTGGTGCAGTTAGGAGTAGAGTGGATGATTTTGTAAAAGTTATGAATGATCATACACCTGTGGTTTTGTTTGAAAAAATTATTGATAACGATATTCTTAATTTGATAATCGAAAACAGTGTCTTATACGCCAATCAAAACAACAGACATAACTTCAATCTTGACCGGGAAGAGCTAAAACGTTTTCTGGGAATTCTATTGTTCAGTGGTTATAACCATCTACCTACAGAGCGATCATATTGGAGTTTGGATGAAGACCTTGGGGTCCCTTTGGTCGCAAGTGCAATGAGACGAAATAGATTTTTAGAAATAAAGAAAAACTTGCACTTCGCCGATAACAGCAAAATCGTAAGTTCGACTGATAAAATGTTCAAACTGAGACCTCTTTGCAATCTAATTGAAAGAAAGTCATGTCACGTAGACGTCAGTAGACGAATCCATGATCAAATATTTTGGGCGCCATTCTGCGAAGCAGTTTATTATGGGAAAGCCAGTGCGTTTTGGTTATAAGAACTGGGCAGCAACAAGTTCAGATGGATACTGCTACGCTTTTGATGTTTATTGTGGTAAAACTGCAGAAGTAACCACTGACCCTTTAGGCGAACGAGTTGTTAAATCTTTGCTTGCGAAAATGCCTATAGTTCCAAAGGAGCACATCGTATATTTCGATAACTTCTTCACAAACTATAATTTGTTGTGTGAATTGAAACGGTTGGGATATAGAGCCACTGGTACAATACGAGATAACAGAACAAAAAAATGTCCACTTATACCCGTCAAAGAAATGAAGAAAAAGAGTTTGAGAGCAGAATATGATTATCGATTTGACAAAAATAATGAAATCGCAATAGTCCGTTGATAAAATAACAATGTTGTTACGATGGCAACAAATTTTGATCATATAAATCCACTAGGAAAAGTGAAACGATGGTGTAAGGATCGAAGGGAAAAGGTGGACTTCCAAATACCAAGACTCTTTGTCAATTACAACCAGGGTATGGGAGGTGTAGATCAAATGGATCAATCCATTAGCCTCTATAGAGTCTCCATAAGAGGAAAAAAGTGGTGGTGGCCTATATTTACGTATCTATTAGATTTGGCGGGTAGTAACGCGTGGCGGTTGCATGTTATAATATGTAAAGCTAAAAATATTCCACCGATAGACCAATTATCGTTCAGACGAAGCATTACGCGGGCGTATTTACAACCTACTACATCACGACATCGCAAATCCTCGTCCATAGTAGTTAGTGACGATCGGAAAAAACAACGGCCATAACCCAGAACGCATATCAAATCAATTACGATGTGTTGTTTGTCATGCAAAGTGTCGCTGGAGATGTGAATTATGCACAAAAACACTTTGTGTTGAACGAAGCTGCTTTGGGCAATTTCATAATTAATCTGCCCATTGTCCCCATGTAGGGACACCCCTTTTTCTCAAAAGTGAGCAATGAATTTTAAGTTTTTTTATGGAATCCCTTTTATTTAGTCGCTAATGAATTAATAAAAATCAATTAAAACCATTTTTGACCGACAGTTTTCTTTTGGGCGTTAATGGGTTAAGTAAAGCAACGAAAATAGATATTTTAAAAAGGCAAATATATTTATACATAGTTGTAGAAACGAAACCAATTGCGTACAGTGCGATGACAATTTGTCGATAATAGTTTTCTCGTTCACAGAAGTATTCTTATGAGTATTTAATAGCGCTAAAGCAGTAAGGCGTTCCGCTCCAGTAGTATTTCAAATTCGACTTTTCAAAAACTTAAATGTGCAAGAGAAACGTTCACTGAAAGCTGTACTACAAAGCGCAAAGTAACAACTAATATCCAAAATTTTATAAAATGTTGGTCCATTTTTTTTTTCTTTAACTCAAGTTCGGTTCCCAATTTTTATGCATCTATTTTAGTTGGATAAAAGACCCTTATACTATGTTTCCATCAGCTAGCAATCTTGAAATTTTGAAAAAGTGATTTAATAGTGTTTCCATCTGGCATGTCATGGCAGTTAGATTTCATTTGACAATTAAGACTACATTTGAAAAATTTTAGAATGAGCAAATCGTGAAGGAGCCATTGCGATGTATCATTTTTTTGCCATTTCCGGAGCTCTTCAATTTTTTCTCCAAAATTGCTACTAGCAATTGCTCCTCACTGAAGCTTTAAGCCCTTTTATTTTCATATATCCTTTATTTTGCATTTTTAATTTTTTTTATTAATATTGTTTTTTGTAAATAAATAATTAGTTGTCATTGCCGACTGTCAATATGAAAAATTTGACATAAGCTGAATAGTGATAGACACTTATATAGCTTTTCAGGGATACCGCATTGCATTTAATGAGATTTTGTATAAGATTTTGTTGAAATCCCAAAATTTTAAAATCTTAAACTTGTATAGAGAACTCTGTTGATTTCAATGTGGATTTAACGAAATCTCACAAAATCTCAGTATTTCGAGCAGATGGAAACATAGTATTATAGCAGTTTGAAAAGATTTAATATTTAACTTATTTATTTTTTATGGCTTTATGTTTAAAAAATATACAATTATATGAAACTGCTGTGGAAATCAGAATTTCTTAAACGAGGCAACCAAATGTTCTGAATTCGTAACTGTGCGCAATATTTAGTTTGATTTAGACGAAGTTTTGCCGCTAGAATTTGAGCTAAAAAGTTATTGTAAGCTCTTGACGATACAGCTCAAGAAATCGTGAAACTGACAAATGTGCCTATAAAATGTACTTTTACGTTAAGTTAATAACTTAATCAAGAAGGTAGCAATGCTCATTTGCATTTTAATTTCACAGGCTGATTCAGAATATTTTTGTTCAAAACACATACATTCTGCAAACGTTAGCAAGAATACAAAGGCAAAAAATAAAGGAAAATATTTATATTGTACTAGCTGAACCCGGTGTGCTTCGCTACTCCCCTCGTTATAAAATAAAATTAAAAGTATTTATATATATTTCACGCCATCGAATTTTCGAAATAAGTCCACCCCAACGCCACCTACCGTGTCCATTTATACACATATTATTTTCTTATGATCAAACAAACATACATTCTGAATTTCAGTTAAATTGGTCCATAAATTCAAATTTTCGATATAAGTCCACCCCAGCACCACCTATCGGGTCCAAATATAGCCTATGTTACCCACCGTACCAAGATGAACATTACCTGAAAATTTCATCAAAATCGGCCCAGCCGTTTTGGAGTCCATACGTTACATACATACACACATCCTATTTTATATATATAGATTATATTTAACTTAATACATAAGCAAACTATTCATATACAATTTTAATTTATCTTTATGTTTTGGCACAGTTAAATAACTTGGAATGTCTGTGTTTTTGTTCAATATATAAAAATATTGTAGATTGCAAGGGGGGTTTGAATCCCCCTGAACCCCCCTTATCTACGGCTTTGGTGCGCATGATATCCCTTCTTTTTGTTGAGGACCAATTTTTCCCACTTTCTCCCCTATCAGCTGAAGTGGTTAACACTGCTGCTGAAGGCAACACTTTTGCTCGGTTCAAGTGAAGAAATGAGGCGTGAGGTGGAATCAACGAAAATACCGGTTGACAGTAAAATCAAGTTCAATATTAATGATGATGGGGACAAACAATGTACGTACAATCTTATTTTATTGCCCTGACAATGTGTCATTTAAAAATGCTTCTTTTGTAATGTCATAAAAACGCAAATATCTTTTTTTTCTCTCACTTATTTCACAGCAAATTGAGTTTTGAGTTTTTTTTTCTCACTTTATTCCAGTGTGTCGAAAATATGCCAGCCCATCGCCACACTTCCTTTTGTTGGGTGTTTTTGTTGGTTTTTTAAAAATTTTTGGTTTTTTGTTTTTATGATAAATACCTTAATTAACAATAACATTGACAGCTTTGTGCTGTTGTTCTTGTCGTTGTTGCAGTTGTTTTTATTCTTTATCGTTGGTATGCAAAAAATTCACACCATCTCTGGTAAACATTGTAATTTAAGCACGCACACTACAATTCGACACTGTGCAAGGTATTGAAACTGTTGTTTTTTTGTTTCTTTTTTCTTTATGGAATGTTTGTTTGTCCTTTTCTCTCTCTGTTTCAGTAGTTCACGTTGCTCAAATTTTTATTCAAGCTACAAAATAATTAATTTTCATTGTGTTGAAGATGTGACACTTTAACGGTTTGTAAAATTAAACAAACATTTAATTTTTAATGAGTTTCTTAATGAGCTGCTTAAATTGCCCCAAAAATATGAGGATAATTAAAGCAATATTTCCTTTAGAATCACAGGTTAATATTGCACAATTTGTTCATAACAATTTTTAATTATTTTAAAAAATCTTGAAGGTCTTCTTGAAGATATATGTATAATAGATCAGTTTATAATTTCTAATTCCGCCACACGGAGTGTTAAAAATAAGAGGACCTCTTAAATTAATTAAGATTAAAGACTCAGAATAATTTATTCAAATTGCAAAAATTCATGCTGGTAGTAATTCTCGTGACAGTAAATTTTTTCTGAAAAAAATTTTTCGCTTTTAGTTTTTTATTTTTTACGGAATCCGTTTCCGAATCTGTATAAAAAAAATAAATTTTAAAAATACACATAATTTGATTCTTACATCAACTCCATTAATTACAATTTTTTGGCATTTGTAATAATAAATTTTGTTTAAACCACTTGAAGAGGAAAACTATGCAAAAATCGTTCTTAAGAGTTGTTCTTACCTTCCATTCTGGCTGGATAAATGTTTTCATACCAGGACCTTAAAGGTTCATTTCATATTTTCTTTGAAAAACAATTTAAAGAAGTTTAATTTTTGAAAATAAGGCAAAACATTCTTTCCAATTTTTGCACCGTGTTGCAAATGAATGCAACTGAAAAAATAAATATAGTTAAATTCTAAGACTCTGCGCTTTTCAGGGATTCAACAGAGTTTAAAAGGGTCTTAAGTATTGTTTTTATAAATTCATACTTTCATAACATAATAGCTACCAAAGTAAAAATATTTACAAGTATTTTTTGAAGGTAATTGTTTTACGGAATTAAAAAATAAGCATAACAAAATAGTAACAGACACCTACAAACTAAAAAAGAGTTAAAAATCGGGAAAAAATAAAAAATTTTAAATAGAACTTTAAACAATTTTGATATAATTTTCACTGATAACAAGTGCGCCACCGCTGCAGTAATGTTAGGGGATGAAATGTTGGTTGAAGCCCCCAGAATCCATGCCCCAACCGTGGGAGTGCCCCAGGTGGCTGCTGTCTGGGGGTAATATTTTTTTATTTTCCGATATTTTAAATAAGTGATTTTGTTTTCAGCGATATATATCCATATCCTTTTATGCCTACAGACAAGTTTAGATACTGCCAACTGCTACGGCGCAGATCAAGGATCCGCCCAATGTGGGTCAGACGCTCCTGGATTTAATAACTGGGGTCTGCGGGCTTATTATGTCTGAAGACCCTGAGGTGCACAGTACTTCCCCTGCTAGTCAAAAATTTTCCACTTCGGGAAAAAAATCCCTAGTCGACGACGCATTCGGTATTGTCGACTGCAGACCTATCGCTTCCTGGATTAAGAAAAAGGTCCCTATCCAACGACGCATTCGGTACTGTCGACTGAGGACTCATCTCTTTCTTATACAAATTCATGTAAACAATATATTTTGTTGAAAAATAAGAAATGTTTTTCTTAGTAAAAATTATTATTTGAATAAAATTAGTGGGATCATATTTTAGTTGCTAGAATTCGAACTTATTTCTTGTTCTGTTTTGATTCCAACCCATGCACAAAACCGCTTACAGTTCTGCATTATAATTAAATTACTGACTAAGTTGTTTTTTATACTATTTGATTATCGCTTTTTCATAAGATTTACTAGTAGTGTTTTAAATTTTCCCTACATTTTAACATAAACTTCACTCTATTAATGTCACTTGTCATTAACTATCATGTACTTAAAGTATTCTTCCTCAATCCACCTTCATTCTCTCTCTGGTCAGTTTTGAATTTTCGCTCGCCAACTGTCATTTAATATCCGCAATTAAAGTGGTCATCAATCAACTACAAGCAGAACAAAACAAACATTGAAAAGTACTGAAAAAACAAGATCGAATTACAACTGAGAAGAGCAAAAAAATTATCAGCGACGACAATCAATGATTATCCTTCGTTACAGCAAAGGAGCAGCACGTTGATAGTGTTGTCGATGATGTGGTTGTTGTTGTTGTTATGGTCCTTGAAGTTCTTGCTCAAGCAGACTCAGCGAATGGCATGAGGAATGTGAAAATGTCTTTTAATGTCAACACAATGCACAATTATTTACGCTTCATTACGTATTGTAATGATGTAAGTCACGCTATACACACTCATCATGTGTATTTGCTGTGTAGCGTATGTTTATTGCGACAAACTGTCTATTGAGAGTATGTATTTTTTCACACAAGTTTTTGTAATAATTATATCTCTTGATACTCTCAAAATCAGCTCCGGTTAAATGTAAATTTTTCCTAAATTCAAAACATTTGAAATATTTCATATAAGTTCTTTATCCATTTTGCTTTAACCAATTATTTTGAATCCTTGAGAGCAGAAACTTCAGTTGTTCAGCTTTAATATTAAAGCTGCTGCAAAGAGAGAGTCCTGCGGGGCCCACAAATTATTAACGTCCAGTCTCGATGGCACAAACTCATGCAAGCATATTTTAACTAGCGAGAGCAAAACACTAATACACACACAAACACGCACTCATATACGTAGCTACCCTATATAACTACAACCGTATCAACACAAACTTTGCTACTCATTGAATTCATTAAAATAATTTTAACATTTAGCATATTTTTCGCAACCAGCAACAACAACGTGCAAAACATAAGTTCGTCTGTGCGCACAGCATCAACTTCCGTTTTATAGATGCTCGCTCACACACACACACACACACATACAAATAAAATACACACAAACGAATAACATAAAAATAAGCCAAAATTCATATGAACGCTGCTGCTGCTGATTCTGCTCCTGCTGCTCCATTTAAAATCGGATATAAATGCGTAAACATTGACGCATATTAAATTCGAGCTAATAACAGCTTAAACCAGGATAACAACCAGCATGCGAGATTCCAGTCTATAGTCGACTCTTTCGAGCTCACTTAAATTTGCGTTTTCATGCATTAATTAGTTAGTTGATGTTGATGTTTCTGTTGTTGTTGTTGCTATTGTTGATGCAGTCGACAGACGATGAGCTGCTGCTGGCCATGAATATACCAATAAAACGGGACAAATATTTATTGGTATTGTAACCAATAAACTGGAAATTTTTCAGCTTGTTTTTTTATTAGAAAATTAAATATTTAATGTTGTAGCTTCGTTGCAAAAAAAAAATTGTGCACGAATGCAACGGCGCTACAATAGATGTAATGGGAAGCATTAACATTTTAAGCAAACTAGGCAAAACTGTTGTGTTGCAAGGTAAAAATGTGTTTGTGTGTAAAATATTTAATTGCAGGCCTTTATTGTTAAAATTTGCAATTATGCAAGAGTGACCCATTATTTAAGAGTTTGTACAAATATGCAACGAAAAACCATTTTGCCCCCAAATATATAAATTTTTTAACTTTCAAGGAATTGTCCAAAAAAATGATCTCAAAGTGTAAGCCTGAAAAATATTAATAGACCAATTTGCCCCACACATTTTGTTTCTTGCATCATAAGAATTTTATGATTTATTTTACATGTAATCAATTCCACTTAAATCACTTAACCCTTTCAGCTCTGAATTATTTTCCGTACAAAATTAATTTTTATCCTATTGTTTATTACTTATGCACGTAAATAAAACTAAAACGATATTAAGAATTTTTTGTTTTTTTCATTGTTCCACTTGCGCCACGATAAGGCTGTTTGAAGCTGTCTCTGGCAGTGAGTAGCATAAATATGCCGTTGCGCCGGTAATGCAAACATCAGAATTTGATGGTGGCAACTACCACCGCCAGGTCCGAAAGGGTTAAACTCAAATAATTTGCCTTAGTTAAAGAATACATACTTAGTTATTGTTTCAATCGTTTACAAGTTATTTTTACAAAAGTTTATCTCTTTAACGCAAAGCTTAAAGTTACATATGTATAACTTGTAAAAATGTCCAATCTTGCCTGAAAATGTTTTGCTTTAAATTGAACATAAACATAAACACAGAGAAAAACTTCCAGAAAAATAATTTTGCTCCAAAAATTATATACATTTACTACACTTAAAAAAATTATCATATCAAAATTCAAATCAAGATTTAAATAAAAAAATATAAAAAAAAATAAATAAAAAAATTTTTTTAATAAAAAGTGGATTTTTCACTTACACTAAAAAAAATAAAAAACTAATTTACCACAAAGATTTTTTCCTAGCTTCAAAAGAATTTTTTAAAATTCAAATTCTATTGACTTCTTGAAGATCGCGTTAGCTAAAAACACTTGTCTCTGTAAAGCAATCCATCCGTAGTGATGGTTTAAGCTAATTAATATTTTTATGGTAGAGTTTTAAGACTTGAAGATGCTCTTATGTAAAATATGCATAAACCAATATATGATTTGAAAAAAAGACAAAATACCAATTTTCCCCTCAAATTTTTTTTGCTGTATACTATACATTAAGACCAAATTTAAGAAATTATTTAATAAAACAATATTGCCCCCAAAGAATATTCTTTAAAATAACCACAAAGAACTTCAAAAATTAATTAAAATATTTAGCTACAATTTATGAAAAGACCAATATGCCCCACATATTTTCACTTGTTTCTAAGACATTTAATGCTTAATTTTACAATACAGTGTATTGTTTTAAGACCACGTGAACTTTTAGGTGTTTTTCTTTGTGAAACAATCCATTTTTAGTGCATTCAGAAAAAAATTCCAGAAAATTTGAAAAATTAGTACCCAATCGTTAGAAAATCTGGCTTCATTTAGCGCTATTGCCGATTTTCTAAAAATGAAGCATATGTTTTTCGTTAAACTGACACCAGAAGTGTGAAATAGTTTAGGAAAATTATCCAATCATTTACGAACTATTTCGTTAAATTAAAGAAACTTAGCGCAATTGTGTTGAAATTTTATTACATTTGAGTAAGTTTTTCTACCATTTATTTATCATTGGCTATAACTAAGAGAAACATTTTCTCAAAATAAGAAATTTGATACCGTTTATTGATCATCGGCTACAAGTAAGAGAAAAATTTTCTCTGAAAATAAAAAAAATTTCATCGAATTCCAGGAAAAATTTTGTAATTTTTGCAAAAGAAAACCAACCCGATTTTAAGATTTAAAACAGCATTCTGTAAGAATTATGATTTTTATGGTGACGAAAAATTTCAAACATTATTATTATTATTAACATTAAATTAAATTGCAAAATTACCACTATCCGGAGACTTGAACCTCGGCTGCGTGAGTGTAAGTGCATCAGCTTAACCATTCGACCATCGCATTTGTTAAACAATCGTCGCTTTATTTGCTTCATTAAGAATTCTTCACTTCGTAAGTAATTTTAAAGCATTTTTTCTAGAAATATAAGAATAGCATCCTTAAAATAAATCACTTGTGGTGTACAAAAAAAGAAAAACTTACATGTATTTCTATGAAATATCCAAATATTGTAACTTATATTTTTCCAAATTTAACCATCATGCTGTAGAATATTGCAAGCAGACTTGAATCAATACAGTTTTTCTTCAAATTATTTCTTTTTTGACGTAGAATGACGTCTTACAGCGCGTTTTGTATGGGGGTCATTTTCACGAATTTTTTCAAAGTGATATTTGACACTTTGGGGTAGGGTATACCTATAGCCTTTAATATTCATCGTACAAGGAAAAAAAAATGCCAAAATATCAGTTTTAGTGGGAATAAAACGAATATCTAATAAAATAGCAAAATCTAAGAAGATGAAAAATTCATCTATTCGTATGAGAAATGCACAAGCTGCTTAGCTGTTTAGCAGCAGTAGCTGCTTATGTTGTTTTTTAAGGTTGTTGTTGTTGTTGTGTTTGCTTGTTTGGTTCGTAATCACGCCGTTCGTTGTTGTGCTGTTTTTGTTGTTGTTGTTGTTGTTGTTGTTGTTGTTTTATTAATATGTGTGTAAATCCTACATATCGTCATATGAAATCAAAAAAGCCGTAAGTTACATTTCAGAAATTTTACAGGAGAAGCAAAAAACTTTATATATTGAAAAATAAATCAAATTTTTTAACATTTTTTTTTAGGATTAGCTTATATTTTATAACAGAATTCGTATTTGAAGAACAATTCTTAATTTTCGTATTACTTACCGAGCTGTGAAACTTACGCCTTAGAGAATTCGGTTTTTCTGAAACCGAAAAGGGCGTAAGTCCAATTAAAGAAATGGTTTTCGTTATGTTTAGGAAATGTTTTCTTATTTCTTCATTATATGGATTATATATAAAATTTAGTTTATATTCTTGTTTATTTTTAGGTGCTTATTATTAATAAAACACAAACAGTAATTCACAAAAAATAAAAACAAAAATTTAATTCATATCACAAAAACATTAAATTACAATGTATTGATTGCTAATTTTCATGAGGTAAATTAGTATAAAAATCATGGCAATCTTCTGGTATGAAAGACTTCACATCATTCAGATGTTCCCACTTTTTTTTAGAAATGTTTAATCTCTGGGTATGTAATGGAGAAGGTTCGTTGTTATGACTCTTTTTTACTCTTCGGTGTGGAAGAATTCCATATTCCTCTTTAATATTTGTTTTAAAATAAATATTTCCGGACGCATCATATCCCAATGCTAGAATTTTGTTAACGGTGGGATCTCCAGCTTTTTTCCCTGTTAAAAGTTTTTAATCGTATTGACAAGTTATAAATATTTATTATATCAATTTTACCTGGGCGAATTGAAGAAAAAAGCTTTGGAAGAGAATCATAATTCAGAAAATACGGATGAGTAAGGTGATGCGTTTTGAGAGGAAATGGAGACTTTCGGGAATCCTTAACATACTGAACGAATTCTGAGGGAAGATTAATTCTTTTATTATTAATTTTTCTTTGTATAAGCGAATGTGTTGAATCGCATTCCATTTGCGTATGTCCAACTATTAAAAATTTCTGCTCCATTGTTATGTTTTTTTCAATGCATAAGGATAGTAATGCGTTTAACAATATGACATTGCGGTTTTGATAAAAGCAACCGTCGGAATATATTATGATATGGTGAATATCTGGTATCTGAAGTAAACAATTTTTTAAATGTTTTATAATACATGTGGTGAAAGTAGACGCTACAAGATTCCCTTCAGACTCATCCCAGATATAATTGTCAGACTCATGAGAAATTATATTATAAATAGTGAAGTTATGAACTTGCAGTTTCATTTTATAATATGAGGCACTTGCGTTTGTTTGGGGAATCAATTTCACTGCTTGCATATCCATGCATAATAACAAACACAATTTAGACTTAGCATTTTCGACATCGTTTGCCTTTTCTTCTCTCATATCATTAATTTCGGATCTATGACTGTTGTATTGATCCTTAGTTATATTTTTTGCTTCGTATGATACACAAGTGTCACACATATCATTTCTAGGTTTAAATAAAGACAAATTTTGTTCTTTTATTGTAAGCATAAATTTTGGATACGATACTGCTGAAATTTCATCATCATTTTTTTTAACGCATTCTTCACAATATAATTTATAAATTTGGCTGTATGATTTAAAATCTGTTTGGAAATAAAGTTTTGTTGTGTATTGTCTTCGGTAATGGGATTCAATTTTCGGAATATCGCTTAGCCAGTTTTTTAAAAAGTTAAGACGCTTCTCGTATTTTTTATCATTAATCGATGCTTTTCTTTTCGGCCGATTTTTTTATTTTTTTCCGATTGTGCGTTATTTAAAATGTTTGCATCTACCCAACTTCTTATCATTTTTTCATTGATTCCAAGAGTTGACATGAACATTTGCAGGCAAACTTGGATACGTGTTGTCTTAGCTTTCAGAAAATAACGTTTAGAGATCGATCGCCTTGAACATGTTTTACGATTTCGTGATTTTTCAAAAACTTCTACTTGACTTGTTACATACACTTTTTTTCTTCCCAAGTCATGTTCCAAAATCTATCAAATATTTCTTGGCGTATGTTTTCAGCAAAGTGGGAGCAATGACACAATGAGATCTTTTCACAAAATTTAGACTGACATCTTAACCCCATTTTTCGAGAATTTTTTTCACACACAATTCCTTTATTAAGACCTGTATAAATTTTACCATTCATTCGGTCTTTGTAATTTAAATGTGTTTTATTAACTTTGTTTTTATTCACTGACTTATTTATATTAGATTCACTATCCATTTTTAATAAATACACTGTTATATTTCACTTCGATAAATTGTTTGCTTCAATAGCGATCTTTCATTGGAAACACAACAAAAAAAATAACTGTTCATAACAACAAAAACAACGAAAGAACAACTAAGTGTTTATAAGCAGAAACAGCAGAAGAATATAAAAAAACATGCTTTCCTTCTCTTGTGTTTGTTATATAGTTTTACTCAAAAGGCGTAAGTTACCTATATGGTTTATGAAATTTTTGTGTTTGCACTTAAGGCTTTTAGAATTTTATTAATAAAAACGTTGTTTTTTGTGTTAGGAGTGTAAAATTAAGCAGGGACATGTATTTCAATACGGTGCATCATAATCAATCAAAAAGTCGATTTCGAATTTTTGGTAACTTACGCCTTTTTTGATTTCATATGACGATATATAAATATACAGTAATGTGAAAATAAATACGGACGCCAGTATTTTTATACTTAAAGCTGCATAAATTACATACAAGGTGCAACAGATAGAGCATTAATTCCCTCGGGTAGTGGTTCCTCCAGATAAGGCGAGTATAAAACTTTATAGAGTTTCCTCCCACATTGTAAAACTTTCAAGATACAGGGTGTTTTACGGTTTTGGTACGTGTTTAGTATTATTGATCTAGAATCTAAACTACTCACCATAAAACAAAAAATAAAATATTGTATTTTAGAAAAAATATCAACTTTCCCATCAATATATCAACCACTTTCGTGTCATGCGCTGCAGCGGAGCTCAAATTTTGCGATTATCAAACGAAATATCAACAAATTTTGTATCTTTTGTTTTAGCGGAGCTGTAATCGTCAAAATTTATAATCTCTGTTTTTCATGTTAAAATACACTTAGTCAACAGTTTTACTAATTCTAGCTTTGGATGATAACAGCTCCGCTAAAAGAAAAGATACAAAATTTGTTGATATTTCCTTGGATAATCTCAAAATTTTAGCTCCGCTACAGCACATGACACGAAAGTGGTTGATACACTGATGAAAAATATGATATTTTTCTAAAATAGAAAATATTTTTTTTCATTTTATGGTGAGTAGTATAGATTCTATATCAATAACACTAAACACGTACCAAAACCGTAAACACCCTGTACCTTGAAATTTTTACAATGTGGGAGGAAACTCCATAAAGTGTTATACTCGCCTTATCAAGAAGAATCACCAGCCGACGGAATTAATGCTATATCTGGGGCACCTTGTATATAATTCATGCAGCTTCATATATAAAAATATAGGCGTCTCTATTTATTTTCACATGACTGTACATCAGTTGCTTTCATTTTTTTCGTTTCCCAGACAGCCAATCGGCTCGGTTGAAAACGGTGTGCACTTTTAAAAGCACTGAAGCGGACCGTTTCGTTGTCAGCAAACTATGCATTGTGTGTTTCATATAAGCGTACCATTTATTAAGTTGTATATTAATGTTGATTTTCTATGATTTAAATATAAATTCTAATTGTTTGATAGTTTAAATCATTCTTGATTTTAAATATAAATTCTAGTTGTTTGATAGTTTAAAATCGTTTATTGAGCTTTAGGTCAGGTTAGAACAATTAATTGCTCTAACGAATTTTTTTCAAAGAAACAACAGCAACAACATTTTCAATATGAAAAGAAAAAAAAACATCACTACTGATTAATTAGTTAGCTGATTAGCTGAACTAGTTAGAGCAATTAATTGTTCTAACCTGACCTAAACTCAATAAACGATTTTAAACTATCAAACAACTAGAATTTGTATTTAAAATCAAGAATGATTTAAACTATCAAACAATTAGAATTTGTATTTAAATCATAGAAAATCAACACAATAAATAACAAGGTCATATAGAAAACTTGAAGTTGTATATTAATTTTATTTGTTGTTAAACTATTGTAACCTTTTCTTGAAATGGTTTTTATTAAGTTGCAACAATAAACTAAACAACAAACGGCAACTCAACTGCACTACCTTGATTTCAACACCAGATTCAATGCATATTTCAGCGTTTTTTGGCGAACGGGTGAAAAAGAGAGGGAAAAAGGACGAGAACAAACGACACATCAAGCGAATATGACATAAATTTCAATTCGATACTTGATAAATATAAAAAAGGACTTTACAATTATATAGACAACGGTTTAAAGGTACAGAAACCTGTCGTTTTCATACCAGTAAGTCAGACGCTGCCGTTTTAAGTACCGTTTAGCTGGCACAGTGACATTCATGGCTTGTTGGGTTGTAATACAATAGAGAATAGAGATGCATGTAGCTAGAGAGCCAGTATGTAGCTACAAAAAAATGTATTACTACTAGCCAAGGGTCCCAGTTAAAATTTAAAACAATTCCGACAAAAAGTTTATTTTTTCATAGTAAAATAAATTAAATACAACAAAAACTACCATGGTAAACATAAACAAAAAAGTTTCTACCACAATAAAAAAATATCAAAAAAATCCCACGATCATTTAAAATTACCACAAAAATACCACGCGTTTTAAAAATACCACCACAAACTCCATATGCATTTAAAATTGCCACAAAAATCTCATTCGCATTAAAAATACCACAATAAGTCCTATATGCACAAACAATTTAAAAATATTTGGAAATATCACAACGAAATTTTGCTTACTAAAAAGGAAAAAAAATTTAATAAGAATATTACCAAACTCCTACGGAAATTAAAAAAATACGCCACTGAATTCCCACGCCAATTAAAAAATACCACGCTGAATTAAAATATTTAATAGGATTTCCCAAAAACAAAAATTCCTAAGGGCAATTAAAAATTACCACGAATGGGATTTTTCCAACATAAATGGCAACGTTGCTTCTAGCTGCTGATATTGTTGTTTTGGTTCTGCATGCGCTGCAAAGGGCCTTTTTTACTCGGCAATTCTATGAGCAATAATTGCTTTTGCCGAAAGTAATTTGTGGACAATTTTTGGATTAAAGGGGACTTTCGTAAACCCCCTCATGCGGGCGAATAATCCACAAACTGGTAAAAAACGGGATAGAGAGATCTTACTACCAGAGCAATGATTGATTTTGCCGCAAGCTCGAGAATTTTCGTGTATAACGAGTGAAAAGCGGGACATAGTAAGCAAAGTTCTATTTATTTTCTGTGGGCGATTCGGTTCATCCGCTGCTAACGCTGCTCAACCGATGTGATCTTGCTCTTTTCTGTGCATCGTTGTTTTAGATTTGCTTGGTAATTGTTGTTGGACTAGTTAGCTGAAATTTTTTTAGATGTTCTTAATTTTTACTCGACATAAACAACTGTGTTTGACAACTAGCTCGCTTTTCTCTGCTTTCTACTTCATTCCTCTCCGAGTCGGCTCTACCTGGTTATTCTGCCATGAGTTGGAGTACGAATAAAACGAATGTTTATTTTCAGCATGTATGTATACTACAACGCATTTGCGCATGCGTTACTAAGCATGCGTTGTGCTTTAAAAACTACATTTATTTTTTAAATACCATAATAAAATCCAACTATTTTTATTATGCATTATATTCTTTCCATATTAAAAATTTATTTTGTTAGCTAAAATTTTAATTTTAAATTACTTTTAAAATATACATATATGTAAATGGTTTTTACTACAGGAAAAATAAATAATTCAAATTTACCCATATTTATGTCCATTAAATAAACGTAACTTTGAATTACATTTAGTTTTAACCAACAAAACAAATGAAAAAGAACAACAAATTCATCATCATATATATCAAACGAAAACTTTTTATAAAACAAAACAAATTTTTACATGAATTTAATTGTGAGCTTCTTAGATAAGGTAATTTTAAAGAAGGACAACAACAACAAATTTGTTTTTGAATAATCTTTATTTAGAAGATGGAATACTTTAAAAAAGTTTTGAAGAATATACATGAAATAACCAGAATTTTTCTCTATTACAGTAAAAAAAGGAATTCTACGTCTATACTTACGATACTGTTTAGGTGAACATTTTACATTATATTTATATTTAAGCTAAGCTTTCATTTAATTTATACTTACGATAAAGTTATATTGAAACCTAGATGGCGCTTCACGTTCATCTATACAAACTACAATTTATCTATTTCCTGTCGCTTTAATATGTCAAAATTGCTTATATTTAATAATTGTTAACTTCCTTTCTTGTATAAAGATTGGTACTCGTTCACTTTTCGAGCAACCACATCCTGAGTAAGTTCATCCACAAATCTTTGTAAATAAATCCATTGTTTCAGAAAACTAAAACTTACACCCACTTCTTTCATTTCGCTAAACTCAAATTAACTTGATTTGAGTATTTCATTTATAGATAAATCTCTTGCTTCAACATTTCACTGGCATCCAATCCTCACTCATTTCTTCAGATACTATCGAAACTGTGTCTTTTTATGCAATTTTTGGAAATTTAACTTTTATCATATCTTTATCTCTTATATTTAAGTAAAAACTGTTCTTATGAAGAACTAAGAACTTACGAACTAAGAAGGTGTTTTGATAACGTTGCAACGTATTCAAGACGTGAGGTTGTTAAATCAAATAAAAATTCTTTACATTAAGCAGAAACCTCTATAGAAAATAGAAAAACCCATGCCTAGGAATTTAAGCAGTTTCTTAATTTAAAGGAAGCATATTTTTTTTTTAGTGTGTCCATTTGAATAGTTTTGCAGTTATTTCTATAAAAGTTTATTATTTCTTAAAAACTTAAGGTTAATTACAAAAAATTTACATAAACTAATATATCCAAAAATATAAAAACTATAAAAAAATCAAAAAAATCAAAATACCAATTTGCCCCTCAAATTTTATTCGCCTTTTCAATATTTTTTCATAACAAACAATAAATTCTTAACAACGAACCATTTCGCCCAAAAAAATCATTTTTAAAACAACAAACGAGCAATTCTAATTATTATGCTTAAAAATTGGAAAGTCCAATTCATTATTGATTAAAAATTATTTATTGGTAAAAGTTTCACTACATTGTTTGCTCTACGACCACGTGAACTCCAAACACTTGTCTCTGCAAAAAAAATTAAGCCCTAGTGACCAAAAACCATTTGATAGTTAATTGAAGATTTATTTTTCTCGGAATTGTAGGTAAGGTTAAGGTGGCGGCAGGTTTTTAGACCAGCCCAATTAGACTATATTATTGGTCCGTTGTGATACCACAGAATGGAAGAGGAAAGTAATCAAGTGAAATTTTTGTGTTGGATATTTTTAATGTGGCAGAAGCTGAAACATGTGATATCAATTGTAAAGCAAGTGTTATATCTTGACCTCAGACAAATCAAGTTACTTGACTGTTCCTCTCCACAAACTTTTCCTACCACCACCAACTACAACTTTTCGTCGTAAGTTGATGTGCTTTAAAGTTCCTTTGATTAGAAATAACGAAAGAAAGGTTGCCACTAGACTATCCAGGCCACCTTGGAATTGTAAAAAGAAACAATTTGTTTTGGAAAATTTAAGAAAAATTGCACTTTTACTTGAAGACATGAATGGATGAAGGTGATATGTCACATTTTCGGATTCAAGCTGTTCCATTCATAGATAAAAATGTAATGTACATACAAGCAATTTTAAATCTGAAACCTTAAATAGATGTTTGTGGCTATTTTAGAAAATAACTTCTTCACAAAGTTTGATTTATTATAGTATTTTCTCGAAATTAGAATTTTGCAACATATCTTCATCAACTCATGTCTTCAATTATTTGAATGTATTCTTTGTTGGCGATCTACTTAGCGATATTATAAACTTTAACACAGCAAAAAAAAACACACACACACACACATGTTTTCACTAAATGCATAAAATACCATGCAAACCAAACAACAACGCAACTACAAACGGGCTGAAAAACGAAATTAAACGAAGGGCAAAGCAAGCAGCACGAACGAAGTGTAACGCGTAATACAGCGATTAATCGTAAAAGCGGAAAATTCAATAAAGCAGACTTAATTTCTGTATGTGCTGTGTGTTTGCTTGTGCATTTGTGTTAGTGCCAGTATGTGTGTGAGTGCAACGTGAATTGCAATTCGATATCCTGCCGCTGCTGCTTGTGCTTTGGTATCCTCTCGCTAGGTGTTAGATTTCAAATTTAATGGATATTGTGTGGTAGTGCGCACAAAAAACAACAACAGCAAAAACAAAGAAAGCATCAAAACCATACAAAAGCACATGCCAACTCTAACACACACACAAACAAATTTAAGGGTCACATAAGGGATCAAATGCTAGCAACGTATGCGGGCTTTTAAAAAAAACAATACAAATTAAAGCAAACAATTAGTATAGAAAAATCGAAAAAATGTGAAAAAATAACACAAAAGCGAGAAACCGCCATCAAAGCTAGGATGAGCAATCCACACCCACGCTCACACGCACACATACACATGCATTCGTATGAAATATCCTGCCAGTAGCGCGCCAGTAAATAAATTCAATGTACCGATGCATTGGTTACGTGGTACGTGTTGCCTTTTCTATGGTTTCATCATCAACAACAAAAACATCGGTCATGAATTGGCGTGTTAAACCAAACTGCGATTAGTACAAAATGAGGAGCAGGAGGCACAAGAATAAGCACAAAATACGGGCTGTGTGAATGTGTTTCATGCATGACTCATTGCTAGACACATGTTGTAGTTGTAGCTATTTAACACTGGCAAGAAATTCAAAAAATGTTTTTCTAATTACTTTGACCTGGATTGAAAAAATAAACTCACAATTTTTATTACGTTGAGACTTCAGAGTGAATTAAGATAATCGGAACGAGAAGAAGACAGCAGTAAAAAAATGCAAAAAAAAATACCTGATACGATGATGAGAAGAAAGGCCTTAAATTATAAGGGTTTCATACCATGTGAATTTAAAAATCAAAATTTACATTATAGCGGAGCATTTTAGTAAAACTTAAAAAACAAAAAACCTATTTGAGTTACATATCGCTTACAGTTCTGCATTACAATAGGATCAGCAAGAATTTTTACCAGCGAAATGTGGGAAATTATAAAAAAGCGGATGTAGTCGCATTGCTCCTTTCACCCATTACTAAATGAACAAATAATGCAATACACTATAGTTTAAAAACCATATAACTACGAGGCCTCCAACGCCTTTTAGATTTGTTTGGGCAGCAAACATTAATGACATCTGTTTTACACAGTAAGCGGCACGCAAAAGCTAGAAGAGAATACAAAAAAATAAACGTACTTTTGTATCAAAAACCTAACGTAAACGAAAGATAACACACCGAAAAATAACGAAAACAAATGACGCCACAAATATGGTTGCCACAGCCTACAATTTTTTTTAACAGCCTTCCAAAAAAAAAATTCACATTTAAAGTATAGTACTCTGTTCAGTTTCATGTAAAATTCCACTCAAATCTCCATACAAAAAGTGACAGCTGCGAAACAAGCGTCGAAATTTTCACAACATGTTCGTCAGAGCAGTATTCTGTTCCGCATTATCGCAACATGTTTCTGAGCAACATTTTTTCACGACAATTTAATTGTACTGCCTATTTATTTTGAAGTGAAAAGAGAGATATCATATGAAATCTCCCAACTCATTCTCTGAGAAACGTTGCCATAGAAACTCCTCGCAACAAACTTTGAGTCAGAAATTGCACGCAACAAATAAATAGATGTTGCCAGCGAAATTTCACGCAAACGAACAGAGTACTAGGCTTACGAAAAAAATTTCACATTCAAAACAAAAGTTTATCAAATATGATAAATCAAACAAAAATTTAAAATAAGTTTTAAAGTATCCAAGAAATATATATTTTATAGTAAATATGATTGATACATAAATATTTGACTAAATGAATTATTTTATTGTACATATATGATTGCATTAAATCAATATTGTATCAATTTAAATATTTTTTTAGTACTAAAATAAACCAAAATCATAAAAGTAACATAGTTACATTTTGAAAAATAAATAGTTAATAATTCTTAAAGCGTACAAACTTTCAATTACAAGGCTAAGAAATATAAACAGTGGGTGAATAAATAGCATTTTGAACTAGCTTTCATATGACATGGCATTTATTAGCAAAAGGTGTTCAAATTTAACGAAATTTTTTTTACTTTTTCTCTCATAAAAAAAAACAACGCTACCCGTCATTTTTTGACGAAGTTCATTTTCTTCCAAATGTTTTTAAATTTTTTACAGAATGGTCAAGCTTCACGCATAATTTATGTGAAAAATGTATACCAAAACCTCATTCCGATGAAGAGCAATCGATAAAAATCTATCAAAGCAAGTTATTGCTATAAATCTATAACTCATTTTCTGTTTGCTTAAAATATCTTTACACTTCGAGAGCAATAATTTCAATTTTATATACCAATGCGATATTGTGAATTTTAAATTTATATTATTTTTACAAAAAAAAAAACCTACTTTTTTGTAATTTTTTCATTAATTATTATAACAATAAATTTACATTTTAAAGCATGTACTTATTATGTCCCACACAAAATTGATTAGTTGAAATTTTTAAATTTCCAAAAATGACTATTTTTCATGTTTTTCATTGAAATGCATTAAAATTTAAAAATAAAATAATTTTTTCTGAAAATTTAATAATTTTTTCTTATCACTTTTGTGCGCAAGGTAAAAAATTAACAAAATATGGAATAAATGAAAAAAGGAACATTGTTTTAACTTTGATTTTATTAGAAAAACGTCTGAACATTTTCTTTCAGCAGCGGCTGAACTGTGAGGAAGTGTCATTAAATTTTTAAAAAAAATTCTTAGCTATATATAACAGTTTTCCTCCATGCCATTTTTAAAAGAAGCAACTTTGTCCCAAAAGTCTACAATGTCCATGTCGCTTTTTACATCAAATTTAATAAATCGTAGTAATTTCCATTGAGTCCAGAAGGGTTGTTTATTTTCGTAGCAAACAAGTTCGATAACATTGAAAATGGCCGAAAATTTTAATACGTTTTTGCAAATAACACAAAACAGTGTATCCTTTAACGCTGAGTGATGCAGCATTTAAAAAAAAAAATTGTTTTGTTTCGCCACTGCAAAAATTTACCAAAATAAAATCAAATTTCACGTTTTCACATCGAAAAAAATTTACCAGTTTTGATAAAATTTCCAAATTTTAGCAACATTTTAACAAGCGTATATTACCTCTTTTGCTTATATTTTGAAATAACTGTTTGATAGAACTTTAATTTTTTTTATACATATATCGATGGCTTAATATAGAAAAGGCGTAACTCAATTTTTTGTTTCTTTACAGGTGAAGGAAAAAACTAAATAAGATTAAGTGTAAATAAGTAATTTGAATATAAAAAAGGCTTCAAATTACAAATCATAGCGAAGTGATTTTTTATGGGAGGTTTATTTGAAAAAAAGCTACGCCTTTTCTATATTAAGCCATCGATATGTAGTTATTTTTTATTCCAAAATTTTTTTATTCTTCAAAAATAATATTAACGATGTAGCTACACAGACGAATAAACCCAAACTTTTGTGTTAAAGCCTAGTACTCTGTTCGTTTGCGTGAAATTTCGCTGGCAACATCTATTTATTTGTTGCATGAAATTTCTGACTTAAAGTTTGTTGCGAGAAATTTCTATGGCAACGTTTCTCAGAGAGACTCAGAGAATAAGTTTGGAGTTTCATATAATATCTCTCTTTTCACTTCGAAATAAATAGGCAGTACAATTAAATTGTGGTGAAAAAATGTTGCTCAGAAACATGTTGCGATGCTGCGGAACAGAGTACTGCTCTGACGAAAAAGTTGTGAAAATTTCCACGCTTGTTTCGCAGCTGTCATATTTTGTATAGAGATTTGAGTGGAATTTCACATGAAACTGAACAGAGTACTATGCTTTACAATAAAATAAGATTCGATCTTTTACAACACAATCAGATTTTTTTCACATTCCGCTTACGTTACAATGTCATCACCGATTTAGAAGCAATTATTCCCGTACTAGACATTGTAATACATAATGTTAGCGAGATGTGACAAAATCTGATTTGTGTTTTTAAGATCGATAGTATCTTTTCATTCTTAAGAAAATAGTTTGTGTAGCAACATCGTGCATTCAAATAGAAAGTTTTGCAATGAAGCTAGCGAAAATAGAAATAAATCCTTAAGTATTATATTATTACAAAATAATCTGGCAGACGTTGCTCTGCTCCTTCCTATCTTCCATAAATATGGCTGAAGTTTTAAATGACATGTTGTGCCTCATGACTCAGTCGATAAAGTCGTTTATATATAAATGGTAAATTTTCGTAAATATCTCCACCCCAGCGCCACCTACTGGGTTCAAATGTTGGCAAAGACTTATTTTTTACTTAAGCAATATTTCATTTAGTGTGAATTTAGTCTATGTTCATAAAAAAGAATTTTCGACCTCCACGCCACTTACGGGGATCTAACGTAAACAAAAACTATTCGGAGCACCACACGAACATTCACTCAAAATATTTATTGGTTAAATTTCTACGAATGATATTCGTAAAGAAAATGTACATACATTTTACAAATATTCGTACAATTTATAAATTATTTGTATTGTGATATCTTTACGAATTCATTCGTAAAATGTTACTACTACCTGATGTTGTTTAAATAAATTGTTGTTGAATAAATTCTTTTTTTATACTAATGATATTCGTAAACAAAACTAAAACAATTCGTATTAGTGCATTTAATCATTCGAAAAATATAATCATTCGTGTACATATAAATAATAATATTCGTAAATTTCTCGTACGAATAACTTCGTAATTTCTTACAAAATACTCGTAGTACTTACTAACGCTTTCGTTCTATTTACTAATGAAAAATAATATTATTAGAAAAAATTAATTCGTCGGTTGACCATACGAACTATTCGTAGAAAACACGAATTATTAGTTGAGTTTAAAAATTTCAAAAACGAAGCCGTTCAGTCTGGTTTGCCGAACAACTACAGAACATAAGGAACTTTATGATTGTAAAGTGGCTGTAGCCCACTGGTGGAGTGCGTGGCTAATAAGCTAAGGAGCCGAGGTTCAAACCCCAGCTCAGACAGAATGGGTTTTTTTTTTGTCTACAGAATATAAGGAGCTGTGTGATTGTAAAGTGGCTGTAGCCTACTGGTAGAGTGCCGTGGCTCATACGCTAAGGAGCCGAGGTTCACACTTCAGCTCAGGCAGAATTTTTTGTTTTTTTTTTGTTATTGAATATTATGCTCATTCGTAAATGTGCAAATGTATTCGTACAATATACATGTTTTTTTTTGCACGAATACAATATTCGTAATATGTACTAATATACGTCAATTCTACGAATCCTTTTTGTAGCTGATAACTAATAATAAATTTTGTAGAATGGACGCAGTTATTAGTAATTCTTACACACAAATATTTTTGAATGTACGGTGTGAATTCAAGGTGGAAAGCTCCAATGGTTCAACCGTGATGCTCGGACATACATACGCATCAACGTTTTTATATATTAAGAAGATGTATATAATTATTGGCGCCATATTATTCTTTTGTTTCTTTTCGGCGTGTTCTCTTTGGTTTTCGTTGTATTTTTGGCGCAAAGAAGATTTCCGTTTAATTTGTTTTCTTCTCTACTGTCTTGTGAACACCTACTGCCATCGTCGCTTACTGTGTAAGGTAGATGTCATCAATATTTTAACGGCCATGTTAGAAAAAATTTAATCGAGACTTCTTAACAGGCTTTGGAGGCCTTGCAAATATTTCGATTAAAATTTGAGTTACCTCCAAACCTAGTTAAAAGATAGTTTTCCGAATTCTGAATAAATATAACTTTTCCAATTTGCCATAACTTTTTTAAGTTTTCATGGTCAGTCAACCCGGATTTCAATATAAATTATTTTTCTAATTCCGTAAAATGAATATTTGTAAAATGAGTTACAACTAACGAAACAAAAATATTTATTTAAGTACAAATTTAATGAGTTTTACAAGAAAATACAAAACTTTGCCCATATTTTGGTCAATTTTATTCTTAAAAATCTTGGCAACCGATTTAAATAAAAAGTTTGGAGAAAAATGTATGTAAAGTTTAATACAAACCAGCGGTTTAGAGTGGTTTAGTATGCCGCACAGTGCTCTTCATTCGATTTTAGGATGACATTTGCATAATCTCAGAAACTATAAGAGCTGGGGTCATGAAATTTTTTACAAATGAGTCTTATCCCAAATTAAGTAACAAAACATATTAGAATTCTAGATCCACTGTATCGCCTTTCTCCCTAACAAACCATATTTTTTATATATTTTTTAATAAATTCAATTCTTCCATAAAGTTTTGGAAGAGAAAATAATACCGGTAAGACAACTAAACTGACAGTTTAATTTAAGTTTCTCAATTTTGTTTTACAGTTTTTTATATATTTGAAGTTAGCATTTCAGAACTTAGAAAAATAATTGAATATATTTTATATATTTTTTATATTGTCATTAATGCTGCTACATGATTTCCAATTCCGAGAGCTGTTGCCGTGACAAAAAGGGTGCTTTTTTATACATACAAGATATTTTTTTCCTTGCATAGCCTTTGCGTTCCCATCCCAAACATTACGCATTTTTGTCAAAATATTAAAATTTTTTGAATATATTGAGTTACTTGCATTAAGATAACTTGTTTTCTCTGTGACGCTGAGTGGCATTGATTTTAAGACCTAGTTCTGTATATTTATTTACTAAATCAATTTCGAGACAAACTGCTGAAAATAAAATATAGAAAATCTTAGATTCTTTTCTTATAAATAAAGCTTTTTTTATGATCTTTTTCTCAAATTTTATGCAAGTTATAGCTTTCCATAACTTCCTAAACAAGTTTTTTGAAGTTTATTGAAATTTTTGTTTCGAGTCAAGCCTATACAAAGCTTCTGAATTTCATTTCGGAATCAACCACAACTTTTATATTTAGAATAATTTGAAAAATTACCAGTTGTCGCCGATAGTTTTGCTAACTTCTTAAGCTAAATTGAAGGTGAATCGAAGCTCTAACTACTAAATATGGAAATTTGCTACCCTTCTAAAAGTTTGGGTGAAAGTTGGGTTGAGATGAAGCTTTGGGGTTGCGGAGAAATTGAGTGACTCTAGTATATCCAGAATAAAATTAAAAGATATTCAGATGTAATAAAGAAATTGATTGTTCAAGCATCTTTAAATAAAATTTTTAATATATTTACTTACAACAAGCCAATTCCTTTAAACTGCTACATTTCAAGTCTTTGAATCTTTTAGGACAATATAAAAGTTTTGATCAAAATATCCATTAGCAAAAATTCTATAAGACCCATACCAATAACCTAAGCTTACAGCTGCTTAAATCCGTGTTTTTTAATATTTAAATTACTTTGACCTCAGCAACGTGACCCAAATGCTAGTAACTTGCTTTTTCTATCTACAACGCGAAGAATGTAAAAGAAAATCTATTGATGGTGATATCATATATTTTTCTTCTACGTAAGTTATTCTTTCGCAAAAATTTCCTGAAGTATCTCAAGTCTAAGCAAACTAACTTTTTGCTTTTAATCAGCCATAATAAGTACCGGCTTGATATGCTCTCCAAACTTAAATCTTGGCTAATAACTAAGGCCGAAAAGAAATGTCAAAAGAGATTTGAAAAGAAGAAGAAGAATAAGAAGAAGAAAAAAAAACAATGTATAACCACGAATAACTGCTTATTATATGAAACTTCCGGCGCATATGTTGGTGTGGGCCAAACTTGACATAGCCACGTAACGCAAGTTCAAAGTATTTAACCCGACGCAGGACAAAGTTTGAACATCATTCTTAAGACACACAGACACACATAAGGCAAACACATAGACAACAAGAACCAAAAAAAAAATTTAGGTTAACATCATGTGTGTCGCGGCGCAGTGAAATGATAAAAAGTGCAAATAAAAACCAACAAAACGGTAGTGGTGAAGAAAGTAGAAAAAAACAAACTTCCATATATTTTGATTGTTTCCGACAGACACACAGTCATACATAACCGGAAGCGGAAGCATAAACTTTTCCGTTGCACAAAAAAAAAACAACCAACATAAAAAATTACAAAACCAATAAGAAAATAAAAACAGTAAGTCACAAAAAGTACAAAAAACAACAACTATTACCGAAATCAAGTTGGAGACGAAAGGGCAAAATCTTAAAGCAAAAGCTTTTGTCCTACTCTAGCACACAGATGCTTGACTCGTTCCAATAAAAAACTGTTTATTTATCGCACTGTTTGTTTTGGAAGCTAAAGCTTTATTATCTTAAAACTCGTATTTAAGTTTTTGATTTTATTTCTAGGTTAACTAAGGGTTAAGCAGCACTTTGGAGACATAACAAACGTCTTAACTTTGATTATACTAACTGATATCGTTTTGGACAATTGAGTTGAGTTAAGTTTGTAGCTTAAAGGCTGTTGTAAAATCTTCATTTTTTTTTTAACTTTTGGGATGAAAAGTTTTTATTTGGTGCCCTCTTTTTTTAAAATAAATAAAAAAAAATGTGAGGAAAATTTTTATTTTGTTATGATTTTTATAAAATGGCAAGAAGTTGAAAAGAAAATTATTATTATCATAACAAGTTGGTGCAAATGCCATTGATAAGGGTCTAAAGAAAACATTATAAATGACGAACAAAAACAAAAGGGTCAAAATGGACAACTTTTCTGCCGCAATACGAAGAAGGACAGGAATACTTAATGTAAGTTATTACATTTGTTACAGTTAACTTCAGCACACATTTAAATTTATTTATGAGAATGTTTTTAGTTAAATTAATAACATTATTCCGGTTGGGTTGATTTTGTTGAGTTCTTTAAAGCTTTCATCTTAATCAATTCAGAAAATTTGATAGAAATGTATTAGAAAATGGAAAATTGATGGTATAAAAATTAAAAAGAAGTGAAAAAGTAAAATAAAAGACATGTTCTTTAAGTGAAAGGATAAAAAGAAACAGTCGTGCATGAAGTGAGCTCTGACATTTAGAAATAAAAAAGAAAAGAAAAAATATATGGCGCGATGTGTAACATTAGAAATTTTTTTTCCATTTGCATGATTGCTATGAGTTGTTTTCCTTGGTAAAAATAGCCAGCGAAAAAGGTTTTTGAAAATCCAGAAATTGTGCTGCAATGTGCTTGGTATTCGTTACAATTAGTAGTTAAAACAATTAACATATTTGCACCTCTTTTATTTTAAATGAGGAATAGAATTTTATGCTTGGGTATTAAGCATTGCTGTTATTTTTTTGTTTTTGTAAAAAAATGAATTTGTACTGCGATGTGTCCATGTTCTGCTATAATGCTGTGTTATAGAAAGTAAAAAAGAAAATTCAGAAAAACACAAAACGTAGGTTTAAAAATGCCTTAGTTTCAAAAACTACAATAAATCGCATTAGTTTAAAGTAATCGTTTTAATTACCATTCAAACTGTTTCGTTAGAAACATAGCTGGTTTCTTTAAATAAATGTGTTGTCGACCTTTAAATGCTATATATACTGAAATTGTTTAATATTTCTATGAAACATGGCAGCACAACTTCCCTATAGGAATAGGGAGAGGAAAAGGAAGAGGTAGGGGATCAAAAATTTTTTCGATGGTTATTTTTAGTAGAGCAGTAAAAAATATTTATAATTAATTTAATAAATTGTAAGGGACTTTTTATTAAAAAAACCCTAAACTATCTCTGTTTTCGTTGTGTCTTTATGTAAATACTATTAACTGATTTTATACTACACAAATATGTATTACACAAAGAAATTTCAAGGTCATAATAAATAAACACTTTAAATTTTAAAAATTAATTCTGAAAATAGGTCATTATCTATTTTCGATTTTTCGAATTCGAAACTTATACATACTTCTACCATATACCAAAAAAAAATTCATTCTTAGGTCTTCAGAATTTTCAAAGATATGACTGTGTTTATGTAAAATTAATGATTTTTAATTAATGAAATTGTCTTTAAAACTCTTACAAGCCACATATTTTTGGCCCTCTTTCAGCGCTTCATAAAAAATAAAATTAATTATACGCCATGATGAATCAAATTTTTTGGTTGCAACTTATGCTGACTTTAAGTTAGACTTTTTGTAAGACCAAATCGATCTATTTGTTCAGCAAAGTTGTTGGTCAGAATAAAAGGAACAACTTTGCTGAAGAACGATAATTATCAAATGCAGGGAAAGAAGTGTACAAAAAAGCGCACGGTGTAATCATTAATTTTATCATATCTTTCAAAATTACAAAGAACCGTGGATGAAGTTCTTTTTGGCACATTGTAGAAGTATGTTCAAGTAGTTTGAATTTAAAAAATCAGACATCGAATATGACATATGAGCTGAGCTGCTCAGAGCACAAGTTTATATCTCATATAATTGATCAGAGCACAATTTTATATCTCCCTCAATAATGAAGATAATTGCTTAAAGGTGATGTTGTCCAACTTCTGGGTGAAAATACTGTCATTCCTCATAAAAAAATTCTTAAAAAATATCTAAAAATTATTTAAAAAATATATTATATTTAAAAAATTTTTCAGTGAACCAGTGGCGCAAGTCGAAATTTTTTTACTAATATGTAATATTCTGCATAATTTTTTGGTACTATTTAGTTTATTTTTTACGATATGAATAGCTGCATTTACGCTCTTGACCTAGCTTATAAGCAGAACTGAATTCTTCTTACTTGCAATTTATCATAAGAATTTTTCTGTGTTCGATTTTTTCAAAACTACCAAAAATGAAGTTACGCCACTTGTGCTGTGAGCAGCCCATATATGCTCTTAATTGAAACAAACTTTTTTTGTAAAAAAAATACAGTGGGCAATATCTCGAACCAAAGAGACAGAAAGCCACTATGTTTTTAACGTTGACCCCTGCCGCGAAGGCTTAATTCAACGGTGCTCCAATGCTTGGGACAAATATGAAGCGTCGGCCAACGCCCCTTCGGAATTCAAGAAAGACCACTGTGAAAGGTTGCCCCAATAAAATGCAACAGAACCCCTTTATTTTGTCGTCAGATTGACGCAATTCATGACCGTGGCACTTTCAGCTACTTGAATTTTATACATGACTTGGTTATTTTAATAACCTTGGGCTATCTCAGTATCAATACCAGTAATATAACCCATTTTTTATTTTCTCCGCAATAATCATCTACATCATATCAGAGGTCATCACTCTCTGACATGAAAGACTAAGGCGGAAACTACATAGGCCTGTCATCATATCACCAGGTTCCTCAATCTCAGTGGACACAACTCAGACTATTTAGGTTTCCCCGTTGCCTGTACTCAAATTCCAAAGGTCACAGTATATTGATCCGGTAGTTGCCTACCTTCCTAACATTTACTGTTTGAAATTAGCGAGATTCAATCTACCATCATTCTCTTAGTAATTTAAGGGAATCACCAGCCCGAGTTCAACTTAAGTGTAACTTACACCGGCCTTTCTGGCCTAACCACAGCCAGAGCGTTTTGAATACCCCACGTGGGCCTAACCCAACGACAGTCAATACCTGGGCTCAAGGCTCCACCTGACAAGGCTCTTCAACATACCCTCATACAGACCAAAAGTTCTTAGAACATTTATATTTGACTGTGACACCTTCAGCCACTAGAATTGTACATAACTAGGTTAAAAAAATAACCATTGGTCTCCCAGTAAAACCGGGTAAACTACAATCCTACTAATGCAACGTCGTTATCCTAATTAAGACTTAATAAAAAGCCTCTTTCAGAAAACTAGGAAGCATGAGCCGTTGTATACCAATTGGCTTATACAACGGTCCAAAGATTAAATGTTTCCTACATAAAACCTTTATTTAAAGATAAGGTCTGCAGAACAACGATAGATCAGGTCTCCTCATCATTGATGGATGACTGTCCCCGCTCTTCAAGTTATGTTGGATTGATCGTCCATAGAAAGCATATTACAATGACGGTGTTATGATAACTTAATATCAAAACCATGCTTTCTCCAAAAATCCATGCTTTTTCTTTTACAGATTATCAGATGAACATTCAAGAGCCGTGCCTCAAGAATGAACTCATTATGAGATCAGTTCATGGGTCGTGCCCCATGAACTGCCCATCCAATAACAAACCCTCACCCTTTTTTCCTAGCCTGGGACAGGCAGATTCCCCGAAGGTCCTCTGGCGGGTTTGAACCAAAGAGACAGAAAAAATAACGACATTTTCGAAAGCACAGACCTATTTTACATTTGAAATGGATAGTGGCATTCATTGTACATTCTGGCTGTAAGACAGTGTAATCATCGAAAAAACTTAATTGAAAAAAAATTATTTTTTGTGTTGAATTTGCGTATGGAAAATGGTGATCGATCTTTTTGTTGATCGATTTGGCAAAAAATATCCCATATATATAACGTCAGTTTGTATGGGAGTAAGTGCCATTTTTATTCGATTTTGTAAAACTTCAGACTTAGATTAAATATCAATAATCAAAGTTTATGTACAAAATTTCAAGTCAATTATTTAATATTTGTAATTTTAAGAGAAAAATCTAATTTTATTAAATGACTTTGTATAGGAGATAGGTGTGGTCTTCACTCAATTCGGCTCATTTTTGAACTTCATATTTATTTTTAAGAGCAAATCTTAAATATCAAATTTCACTCAAAAAACTTTTTGAATAATTTTACCATATAAAACCATGCAATACTATAAATTTTCTTTACTCATCAACGATTAAAATTTAACTCTGAAATATTTTTTTCTTTTTTAAAAACCACTGAATGAAGCATTTTAAAAAAAGAGCGTGGCCTTACTATAGTTACTCCCACTTTTCAAGGGATAAGCACGGAGCAAAGCAAAGTGCGCCGGATATAAGCTAATATTATATAATTAAGACTTTATTGGATTAGAAATTGAGCAGACTTTTCCATTCTAGAAGATAAGGCAATTTGTGTTTTACTTAATACTATATATTGCTCCCTTTCTGCAATATCATCACAACTCAAATGAACTGATTTACACTCAAAAATATTTGTATATAAATATTACTAATAACTGCGTCCATTCTACTAATTGTATTCGTAGTTTTCAGCCACGAACAGAATTCGTATAATCGACGTATATTAGTACTTACTACGAATATTTTATTCGTATTCGTTCGAAAATAAATGTATATTGTACGAACAGATTGGCTATATTTACGAATGATAATAATACCTAATAAAAAAAAATTCTGTTTGAGCTGTGGTTTTAATCTCGGCTCTTTAACGCACTCTACCAGTAAGCTACAGTCACTTTACAATCACACAATTCCTTAGATTCTGTAGTTGTACGAAAAACCAGCCAAAAAAAAAATATAACATTTTGTCTGAGCTGGGGTTTGAACCTTGGCTCTTTAGCTCACGGGACATGCACTCTACCATTAGGATACCGTCACTTTGCAATGACAGTTCCTTAAATTCTTTAGTTTGTTTGACAAACCAGCCAAAAAAATATTCTGTCCGAGCTGGGCCTACTCTACCAGTAGGCTACAGCCACTTTACATTCATATAGATCCTTATTTGCATTTTGTAGTTGTTCGACAAACCAGACTGAACTGATTTGTTTTTAAATTTTTTAAACTCAACTTATAATTATTCGTTCACTAGCTGAAACCCGGCGCGTTGCTGCCACTCTCCCTATTCAAACGCCCATAAAATGTTATCAGTTAAACAGCATGTCTAAATTGAGGTCAAATACTGAATTCTGAGACTGTGCGACCTATATCCACAAAGCTATTCGATATAACAAATTTGGGTTGTATAGGAAGTGCCACTCTCTCTTCATCACCGCTAATAGAATGTAATCAATTAAACTGGATGTCTACATGGAGGTCGAATACCGAATTCCAAAACTGTGCGACATATAACTCCAAAACTATTCGATAGCACAAATTTTGATTGTATGGGAGGTGCCACTCTCCTTTTCCCTACGCCCATAAAATTTTAGCAATGAAACTGCATGAGTACATTGAGGTCGAATACTGAATTTTGAGGCTGAGTTACCTTTAACTCCAAATCTATTCGATATCGCAAATTTGGGTTAAATTGGAGGTGTCACGCCCCACCGACAAACTCTAAAAAATTTTATCAGTAAATCTGCAAGCGTAAATTTTGGTCGAATACTGAGTTCCGACGCTGTGCGACCTTGAACTACAAAGCTATTCGATATCACAAATTTTCGTTGTATGGGAGGTGCCACTCCCCCTTGATCAACGCTCATAAAATGTAATCAATGAAACTGCATGTGTACATTGAGGTCCAATACTGAATTCCAAAGCTGTGAGACCTATAACTCAATGCTATTTGATATCTCTAATTTGGATTAAATAGGAGGTTTCACGCCCCCTTGTCGTACGCCCATAAAATTTAATTAATGAAACTGCATGTATAAATTGGGGCCGAATACTGAATTCTGACGCTGATATTCAATATCGCAAATTTACGTTAAATGGGAGGGGCCACGCCCCTCTTACCAATGAACATAGATTGAATCAATGAAACTGCATGTGTATATTGAGGTCGAATACTGAATTTCGGCGTTGTACGACTTATAACTCTAAAACTATTTGATAGCACAAAGTTGGGTTGTATGGGAAGTGCCACTCCCCTTTGCCCTACGACGACAAAATGTAAGTATTGAAAATGCATGTATAAATTTAGGTCGAATACCGAATTCTTACGCTGTCAACCTATAACTTCAAAGTAATACGATATCGCAAATTTGGGTTGTAAGGGAGATGTCACGCCTCCCTGTCCAACGCCCATAAAATAAAACCATTGAAACTGCATGTGTAAATTGAGGTCAAAAACTGAATTCCAAAGATGAATTCCTATAACTTCAAAGCTATTCGATATCACAAATTTGGGTTGTATCGGAGGTGCCCCTCCCCCTTGTCCACTCCCATAAAATTTCATCACAGAAACGGTACGTCTAAATTGTGGTCGAATACCAAATTTCTAAGCTGTGCGACCCATAACTCTAACTAAAGCTATTCGATAACAACATTTTTTTATTTATATGTGGGAGGTAAAAGGGGGTGTGGCATTGCCCCTTAAACCATCTCGTACTCAAAGCAAAGCGTACTTACAAAATTTGAGCTCAATCGGACCAATGGTTTCGAAGTATTTTGATATTTTCTTTAAAGTAGGCGTAGATGAATTGTGACCACGCCCATTTTTTCAAAGTTAATTATAGTTATCATACGAACTTATTTACCAAATTTTAATTTCATACGACCAAAACCGTCTTAAATACAGCATTTTTATTGATTTGTGGGCGACAAAAGGGGGTGTGGTACAAAACCTGCAAAGATACACACATGCAATTTCTTATGTGCACCCTCCACACAGACCCCAATCACCCCTGAAAATTTCATTGAAATCGGGCAAGCCGTCTAGGAGGAGTATGCGAACAGGAAGTTTTGCCACTTAATTTTATATATATAGATTTCAAAACAGTGGGCGAAAAAGTGGGCGTGGTCAATTTTTCTTTCAGTAAACACTTAAATTGGATTACTACGAACATTTGAAAAAAAAATTATCCAAATCGGTCCAGCCGTTTTCCGATTTTAGATAAATTGAAAAAAGTGGGCGCAAAAGTGGGCGCGGTCAATTTTTCTTTCCGACAAAACTAAAATTGGATTACTATGAACATTAAAAAAAAAATTATCCAAATCGGTCCAGCCGTTTTCCGATTTTAGATAAATCAAAAAAAGTGGGCGCAAAGTGGGCGTGGTCAATTTTTCTTTCCGTAAAAACCTAAGTTGGACTATTACGAACATTTAAAAAAAAATTATCCAAATCGGTTCAGCCGTTCTCAACTGATGCAATTACCAACGAACGACATTTGATTTTTATTTATATAGATTCCACGAATAATTCATAGGGTCAACCGACGAATAAATTTTTTCTAAATAAATTCTAAATAGTACAAAAGCATTAGCACATACCACGAATATAATGGAAGAAATTACGAAGTTATTCGCACTAGAAATTTACGAATATTATAACTTTTATGTACACAATCATTCGTGCAATGCACTTTATGAATTGTTTTATTTTTGTTTACGAATATCATTAGTATATAAAACACACATATATTCGTAGATACCACATCAAATGGAAATTTTACTAACAAAGATTTTACGTGTAATATTAGAAACATTTTATCATCACAAAAAAAAACTTAAGAAGTTGGATTCTTATTAAATAATATCGTAAATAAAATCTTAGGTATATCAATTTTTATTGCGAGTAAATTTGAAATATCTTAAGATGCATTGATCACTAAAATTACACTCACGTGGGAAACAAAAAAGATGTCGTCACCAAAACTAAACACAGTATAGATCTTATATAGTTTCAACTATAAATTTTCCAATATTTTAGGCAGGACTACAAATAAGACACCATTTTTGAGATTTTAAAAAAATCTTTGTATTTCTTACATTTATTAAAAAAAATCAGTCTAAGAGTTTTGACGTTATAATATTCGCATGTACTCAACATATTTTTTACCACAAACCACAATTTTGAGGGTTCATATTAAAATCCTAGTAAGGAATGATACGTGTTTTTATCTCTTTTGTATCTATTTCGATTCTTTTTATAATATAAAATTATCAAATACAACTTCAAAAAGAATTGTATAAAATAAATATTCAGCAGTTATATTAATAAATATATAAATAAATTGGCCCTAGTCCTTTAAAAGACTTTGACCGAGCTTCTATTCTATCAATTGTGTCGTACGTGTTATTAAATGTTTGAACACAAATTATCGTAAGCTGGACCTACGAGTTTAATGCCGACTCCAAACGGCTTATATTCTCAAGAAGCTTTACATGGCAGTTTTTATTCTCTGAGGTCTTACATTGTCTCCAGAGAGGTGACGACCGAACAGAAAAATTATTCCAATAGGAAAAACATTCTGTCCGAGCTGGAATTGAACCCGGGCTACCGCGGTTCTTTAGCTTAGGTGCCACGCACTCCACCCACTAGGCTGCGGCCGCCACGACAGTTATGTTGCTATTACTCAGAATCAAAGGTTCAGACTTTTATGACTTTTTTCGAAAAATTCTCTGAAATAAGAGTCTTAAAAACTTTATTTATATTAAAATTATTATTGAGTTATTTATAACTTTTATTTTTAATACTCACTTCATAACTATTATTTTTAACAGATATTTTTAATTTTTATAAAATAAAATCAAACTTAAGAGTCTTCAAAGACTTTTGAATTATAAAAATAATGAAAGTTTTTTCTAAATGAAATTGTTATTTATTATGTTGATTTTATATGATTTAAAAACAAATTCGAAATGTTTAATAGTTTAAATTATACTTGATTTTAAATACAAATTCTAGTTGTTTGATTCAATTAATTGTTCTAACTTTGACCTAACATTGTACATTGACATTGTAAAGTGTTTATTGAAGACATATTTTAAAAAGTTATTCTTAAGAGTCTTTTGAGACTTTTGTTTTATAAAAGCCTTCTTAAAAATATTTAAAATATTGTATATTATTTATGTGTTTAATATGAATCTTTTCATTAGTCGACAAGATTAACAAAATCAATCGGTGGAATAAATTAGATGCTGGTAAAAGTTCATAAATAAACCTACTTATTTTGAATTTATTTCGCAGTTTTTTATTGTAGGAATTTTATTAAGACTTTTATGCAACAAAAGTTTAAAAAGACTCATTAAAAAAACTTTTTAAAACAAAAGTCTTAAAAGACTGTTAAATTTTTTTGGAAATAAAAGTCTTTGGAGACTCTTAAATTTTACGTGTAAGTTTAACGGCTTTATTTTGTATCACGAATAAGCACACCAGCGATAAGTAAGACACGAGAAGCAATACAATTTTGTATGGTAGAAAGCATTGCTTCTCGTTCTTTCTCATCGTTGGTGTGCTTCTTCGTGATACAAAATAATGCAGTAAAAGTTAAAAGTGAGGGAAAACTAAAATTGTTAAGCAAAATTTTTAATTTTTTTAATTAAATAAAAAAGTTAACAGTCGGACCTAGCTTAAAAAATTAAATTTTGTAAAGTTATTTTCAGGCTCCGTTTAAAATATGTACACACACAAATAAAAAAATTAAACAATAAATTCACACCGTTGAGTGGATATTTAAATATTTTACTGCGTACGGTCGCTTACTAGGTGTAGAATAATGAACTTATCTAATTGGTATACAATAAGAAAGGCAAAGAAGAAAAGCAATATTGAAATCACATTCTCCTTAATAAACAAATTAAAAATTGACATTTCTTAATTTTATTTGTTCAGTTTAATTTTGTAAATCTGGAATGATAACTTAATTTTAGTTTTTGGTAACACGAAATAGACCCAAAAAATGAAATGTCCGTATAATTTTGGTTGTTACTTCATATGAAATAACTCCCATTTTTCGGAGACTATCTCATAAATTTTGGGTAATATTTTATTTTTTGTTTGGGTCATATTCAATAAAATTTTATTTGGGGCTATTTCATTTGACAATTAATAAATATAATGACAATTTAATAAAAACTATAAAAATCATCCTATCTAATAGTTAAAAATTACACCATTCGGTGTTAAAAAAAAATATAATTTTGCGTATTATAAATAAACACATAACATGGTACAAAATAAACATCCTATCTGACATTTACTTGTGGTGTGAAAAAAATGTGATCTTTCCGATATTAAATTCTAACACTTTAAAACGGTGTTTTTAACACCGAACGGCGTAGGTCTCCCTAGAATACCGTTCGGTATACAAATTCTATAAAAAGTTTTAAGTGTGTACAAAATTTGTCTTTCTCACTTAACCCACTAATGACAATGAAAAATATATCATCGCGATGAAAGCATTTTTAAAAAAATCCTCAAAAATTCGCAGCAACTGTAAAGCTCTTGTTTTCAACACTGTTGATTAAGATAAAAGTACGCTTTTTCAAAAAAAATTTTATTGGAAATTTTTTAAATTTTCGGATTATTCCACTCCAGTTCTTCCATTATTTAAAAAAAAGTGAAAATGCCACTCAAATTAGTTGTTTTGTTTTATGAACATAAAAAAAAAAAACAAAATGTTATTTAAAAAGTGCATTAGATTAAAGTTGAACGTCTACGCCACAAAATTAAAATTTTCTAATTTCTAATTTTTCACATATTTTTTAAGTTTTTTTTTATTTCTCTGCTTACAGGGCTTTTATACGTTCATATTCATTGATTCGCCACAGTTAAATCCTTTGAGTGTTAATTTTCTATGATTTAAATACAAATTCTAAATGTTTGGTAGTTTAAAATCGTTTATTGCGCTTTAGGTCAGATTAGAACAATTAATTGCTCTAACGAATTTTTTTCCAAGAAACAGCAAGAACAACATTTTCAGTATGAAAAGGAAAACATCACTAGCTGTTTTTATTGCAATTTTGGCCCTGCTACAGGCTTCATCAGAATGCTTTGTAATGCCACCAACTGGGATCGAACCCGGGCGTGAATTGCCAGTACCAGCGCATTTTAGCGCATTGCACCACAGAGGCGATGAGATTTCAGTGTCAATTTCTCAGTTTTTTTCCCTTTCATAATTTTCCGTTGCTGTTCTTTCTGCTTACTTTAGTTTATGCATATGTTATTATATAGTCCAATTATTTGTCGGAATTCGCTACAAACAAGTGAGTGACTTTAAGTTTTTTTTTAACTTAAAAGTTTTCCGTCTTATATTAATACACATTTATTATGAAAATTTCAAAAACTAAACTCAACGGGTTCTGGTAGTGAACATTTATGTGTTAAAATACAAAAAGAATTATTTTCAAGAATTTTGATATTTTTACACTTATTTTTGTGTAGTATTCGCATAACTTGAACGCAGATTTATAAAAAGTTTACCCCGACATTTTATAGTTATGTCTCCTTAAAGTGTTAATTTTTTAAGTAAATTAAATCTGCTTCATATAAGAAATTCCACTAAAATAGTGTTATCTCAACTGCAATAAGTTTCTGCTTCGAACCAGCAAAAAATATGATTCCCCCTTAAAACAAAAAATTCATAAAAAATTTAGCTTCTCCTAAAAACACGAAGCTTTTTTATATTCTCTAGTCAAATAAACCACTCCGACGCACACCAGAAACTTCTCCAGCTTTTATTGTTCGGTTATTTTTTTCTTCATTCTGTTTGCTTCATTGTTTTTTTTTTTGTGCCATATGTCCTCCTACATTTTGCACAAATTGTTCAACGTTCGTTCGTTCTTTCGTTCCTTCCCTACACGCCTGCTAAATATTGGGGCAACATTTCAGTGTCGCTTTGTTTTTCTGACAACCTAATACGTTAACATAACTCCTATTTTCCCAGAAAAAAGTCTCACGAGCTATGCAGAAAAGCTTTGCTTGCTAGCATGTTTCTCCATAACGGATACGAATTATTTGATGTGACTTGATATAAATATTCGGGTTGGTAGAGCAGGAGTAACTTTCGGATGACTTAAGCAAAGTGACACACACATACACAAAATTGTTTAAACATAAGGTCATCACCGAAAACAAAATGGAGAAATTTTAATAGGGGCTGAGTTATTAAACTTTTATAAGCTGTTAGGAATATATTTCCCTAGAATTTACGTATATATTTTTCAACTAGAAATTTTTCCCTTTACCTTAAAAAGAATTAAATTTTGCGGATCCTATACCGAGCTTGACTGTAATGACATTTATTCAGAGAAGCGGAGCAACAATTTTAGCACAAATAACCCAAGACCGTAAAACAGAAAACCGGGCGGCAAAAGCTTTAAAACCAGCTCAAGCAAACAAGGCCGTTGCTGCCGCCACTACCAGTGCATAAAACTGATGAAAAAATATCCTCAAACGGATAACTAGTGAAATATGACCGGGATATGCTAGCCAGGATAGTGGCTTAAATTTGAGACAACTACAACAACGACAACAGCGATACAGAAAAACCTCACTAAACATTGACAAATATATTCAAACAACAACAGTAGCTAAATATTTACAACCGACACTTGCGACCGACATGCGCCCCAAACGACCATCTAGCAGTGTAGAGCAAAAAAAAAGAGCGAGTAAGAAAGCTGAAGCTTTGAGAGTACAAAGAAATACTCTTATACGCGCTTCATCAAAGGCCAATGAAACCGACTCAACGTTCATTGACTTCGAAAAAGCTTTAAGCAAAGCTTTGCCCACTATTGCCTAGCATACTTTGGGGCTCCAGGGCCTTGTCAGCGACATGCATGCGTCCAATACGAACAGAAACCATTCAGTTTCGGACGAGTGCAGTCGTTCTGGCGGCAGTAGCTCTGCTCGAGACCAAAGAACGGAAATCTTGTATGCCGAGCCATAACGCCGAGCAGCGCAATCAGAGAGAGAGAGAGGGACAAGGCGGCAAGCTTAGCCTAGACGTCTTTTACACTTTTTCGAACATGCGCTTCAGCAGCTTAAAGGGCCCGAGCATCAGTACGAACCGAACGAAGCTGACGACGACGATGAAGCTTACCAAGCTCGAAGAAGACGTTGCTGAAGGCGGCAGAAGACGAGCCAGCACGATGTTAGTCTAACGAAGACTACAGCACAGTCAGCAGCAGCGATAGCGCCAGCAGAAGACGACAATTGCCTGCGGCCAATAACTTTATTGAAATAGTAGCGCTCAGCTGGGTTTTCATTTAGTTGCCTGCGAGTAGTCGGAGTGAGTGGTTCGTTGGTTGTTTGATGCAAGTCAGCCTGCCTACACCACTGGTTACAACACACTCATGTTGTTGTAGGAAAGCCACAAATATTTAATTAATAGTCAATGACAAGAATTTTTTTTAAAAAAACCGTTATTTAAATGAATGTAGTGCAAAGTGAGAAGTTAAAAAAAAGAACAAATTAACAAAAGTGCCTTAAGAATAAAGTATTTTATTCAACGAAGAACAATATTTTTTTCATATAACAAAGCAAGATTTTAAATATCGAAGAACACTAACATGAGCTCATGTAACAGCAACAGCAATAACAACAACGTAGAACAACTACTGCACTTCGTTTTGGCAAGAAGCCACAAAAGTCAGGCCATCTTAGCCAGCATCGAAAGCTTCAGCACTTTAGTCACATGACAAAGAATCAAAGGAAAAAGAAAAAACAAAGCTAAACACATTATGGTGGGGATAGCGGGGAACACTCTTAAGATACTCTGTGCTGCACAAGTGTAAAAACATAATATTTAGACTGCATCCGGGCTTGAATTGAGTAAGGAACAATGCACAAAAATTGCCGGAACCAGACTGCCGACAGACACTCAAGAAAATGCGGCTGCTACTTCAAACTCATCAGCCTAATCCTGCAAGAGGATCACAAAGGAATCAAAGCAGCAGCAAAAGCAGACGAAAATGTAGAAAAGCCGAAGACAAAGCTTCTAGCTTGACAAAGTCTCAAATAAGGCAGAAGTAGCAGCAGCAGCAGCAACATCAAATGCAGCAACCAACAAATAAACAAACAATGCTTTAAGCACGTACTGAAAAAATACTCGAATTAGCGCATAAGTATGGCTCGAGCTAAGTCAGGTGCCTCTCCCCATTACCAAAAACACACGCTTACACTCATGATGACTACAGCAGGAACAGCAGCCTTAAAAATCCACAGGCCTTGGCAACAACAAAAAATAAGGAAAAAAAATCTAAAAAGGGGGGGCCGATAAAAAATATAGCACGCTACCCTCTTAGCAGGATTTTGTTTTGCAGCAAAGGCTATGCTAATGTTTGAAGAAGCTTTAATTGTGCTGAGCTTCGTTTTGTGTGCGGCATAAAGTTGACGATGATGACGATTATAACGACGATGGCGACGATGATGATGGTGATGATGTTGATAATAGTGAAGCTGATGTTGATGCTAATGATGATGACAACATTGCTGCTGCAGTTTGCTATCTTAAGCATCATGTGCGAAAAGAGGGCTTAACAGACAAAGGGTTCAAATCGTCAGCGTGTGTTTCACGAGTGGTGAGTGAGTTCTAGCAGGAAGCTGCTTGTTGGTTAGCTTAAAAGAGCCTAATTGCGATGCTGCCGCTGCTAATGATGAGTGTGTACTCAGTTCATGATATAATGATGGCAATGATGAAGATGGTGATGTTACTGCGCTCCTCAAGTTGCTGATGATTATGCTGCTGTTGCGAGCAAAGAATGAGGCAAATGATTTTGTTGCAGCTAAACTGTCTACAAATAATAAGGTAATTATAACTACTTTATGCACTATGTTGACATTATTTGTCCAGGTATCATGATGGAGTAAAATAAAAAAAGAAGAAAACCAAATACACACACTTTTGTATATTTAAACTACAGATTAAGTAGCTATGCTATTCATAAATTGCGGCTATGAATAGGCGGCTTATGTGTCATATTTCAAGTATCATGCTTAATTTTTTTAAGAAGAAATTTTTCTATACACGATATAAAAGAGAATATTGAAGTAGGGAATGTAAGCTTTACAAAAAAAAATAAAACCAATATAATATGCAGTTATTTAAAACCGGAACTTAGTTGAAACTAGCTTTTGATAAATATATAAAAAAAAATTAAAAATTAATACTATGCCACTTAACATGGTTTTTCTATACAAACCTTTCATCTAATTCTAAAAGAGACTAAAAAAATTTTTGAAATTTGCAATATATTACAGAAATTATGATTATGTTGGTAAAAATGTCTAAAAAAACGTGAAAAATTAAAAACACTGTATCTTAAAAACTAGAATAAATCTTGTCAAACAAATTGGAAGATTAGAATTAAGCACCCAAATTTTATTAGCAATAATTTTTGGTTGCTCTGGTCAAAGACCATATCTGTGTGGACATGGAATAACGACAAAACTCAAATTATCGTAAAAAATGATATGTTTATTGTACTGACTCCGACCTTTTTCCTGAATTATATGAAACGTTACAAACGGTAATAGGTGCAGAATTAAGTGGTTATCTATTCTGTGCAAAAAATGTTGTCCTGCATTTTATCAAAGATTTGCAATGAAGAAAATACCATATCGCTTTTTACGATATTTTGAGCTTAGTCGTTATTCCTTGTCGATACAGATATATTTTTGTATAAAATACTCTGTGCAGCACGAAACTCTGTTTTTGATAATTTTAACTTTTCCACTTATTTGAAATATGAGAAATCTCGTGGTGACATCCGTTTTGCCACTTTGCCGAAGAGTTTAAAGCAACATTTTTTTAAATTACTCAAAACATGCATTTATTTTCATGTTGATAACTCGTTAGCCATTTACAATTTAGTTTTCATGTCTTCAGCAAAGTTATTTCTGTTATTCTGGCCAATTGCTTTGCTGAACAAATATCTAAAAAAAATCGTTTAAAACTGTATTTAAACCTTTGACAAACCACATTTGTCTTGCCCGCTTTCAACGCTTCAAAGCAATTAAAGTTACTCATACGCTATGTTGATCTCATTTTTTAGTTGCAAACTATGCTGACTTTAATTTAGATTCGTTTTTGTAAGACTCACTCATTAGACCCGATCGATTTTTCATATTAATTTGTACAGCAAAATTTTTGTCCACAATAATAGAAAGAACTTTGCTGTAGAAACCAAAATGAAAATCCTAATGGTTCAAGAGTTATCAACATAAAAATGAGTGCATATCTTGAGTAACTTTTTATTCTAAGGTATATATCTTAAAAAACAATGTTGTTCTAAAATGTTCGTTTAAGTAGTAAAACAAATATCAACACGAGATTCCTCATACCAAAATTAGATAAAAAAACGTTAAAATTATCAAATACATTTCTAATAACTAATTCATTACAGCTTGTTCCAAAACACTTTAAACAACAACGATTACGTGTTTTTGTAACTATAGCACCACAACGACTACGTTTGTTGTATGGTCTATGCATTGTTTCAACAAGTTTTTTTCTTCATGTCTTAAGAAATTTCGCTGAAAAAAGAAAAGTATGCT